>JAHPZR010040243.1:27500-39903 GCA_019787425.1 Platygyra sinensis | reverse complement strand
ACGCGTGACGAGCCTAAAAACGTCTGCGTGGGAAGCTAATCTGCGTTCGGCGGCGATGATTTCTCAGAATGAAAACAATACACACCACCAGTACAACCCCTTTTCCCAACCTACTGCATACCGACTTCCCACACCCCAGTGCATACCCTCTTCCCATCCCAGTGCATACCCTCTTCTCACTCCAGTACAAATCCTCTTCCCACCCTAGTACAAATCCTCTTTCCACCCCAATAGAAAACCTCTTCCCACCTCGGTACAAACCCTCTTTCCACCTCAGTACAAACCCTCTTCCCACTCCAGTACATACCCTCTTCCCACCCCAGTACAAACCCTCTTCCCACCCCAGTACAAACCCTCTTCCCACCCTAGTACAAATCCTCTTTCCACCCCAATACAAACCCTCTTCCCACCTCGGTACAAACCCTCTTTCCACCTCAGTACAAACCCTCTTCCCACTCCAGTACACACCCTCTTCCCACCTCAGTACAAATCCTCTTCCCACCCCAGTACAACCCATCTTCCCACCCCAGTACAAACCCTTATCTCACCCCAGTACAACCCTTCTTCCCACCCCAGTACAAAACTTCTTCCCACCCTAGTGCACACACTCTTCCCACCCCAGTACAACCTATCTTCCCACCCCAATACAAACCCTTATCTCACCCCAGTACAACCCATCTTCCCACCCCAGTACAAACCCTTATCTCACCCCAGTACAACCCTTCTTCCCACCCCAGTACAAAACTTCTTCCCACCCTAGTGCACACACTCTTCCCACCCCAGTACAACCTATCTTTCCACCCCAGTACAAACCCTTATCTCACCCCAGTACAACCCTTCTTCCCACCCAGTACAAACCTTCTTCACACCCTGGTGCACACACACAACTGTCTGGTAATGTTTCCAACCCATTTTAATCCTTACAATTCCTTTTAATATCACTTCAGATTTCACTCCTATTCATGTGCACCCCCTACCTAAAAAAGGGGGCTTTTGTTGATGGTCTTATTGGTAAAGATGAAAAAGTAGCTTCTTCCAAGAAACATACCTAATTCAAGACCAGAGTGCAAAAACCATGCCCAGTTTATGACCAAAACGACCAAAATTGAAACCCTATTAATGACCAAAACGGCTAAAAAAACCTATCCTGGTACTCTTTGCGAAATGCATACCTACAAAGCCCACATCAGAGAGTATCCTCTGGGGGTTGGTAAATTTGTTCAAGTCTGCATACGAGGCAATTGTGACCCATCAGGCTGGGGCTTATATGCCAGTTTCTATATCATGAAGCGACTAGGAGTATTTCTACTCCCCCCTGGATGGGATGCTAGTCCACTGCAGGGTTACCCCAGCATTTAAACCCATTTGCAATTGTACCCAGTTATATACCTGGTTGGAGAGAGGCCCTGTGAGAGTGAAGTGTCTTGCCCAAGAACACAACACAATAGGTGCGGTTACACACAGCACGGTAAATGGCATTTCCCATGGTAAATTTTCCCGCTGTACATCACACTTGGGTTTTAGTATACCGTGGTTCCAGCGGTTACACGCGAATAGCGATTTCCCAAGGTAAAACAAATGTCACTCCTTTATTCGAGTTAAACTTCTGGAACTTCCAATGCTAGCTGTTTTGCAATGTTCAGTAACAGTTTAAAAAATCTTCTCTCATACAGATTTTTTCCTTACTATTCTTGGAATTCTTCAGATTTTCTTGGTGGTGTATGCAGAGATAAGGATCTTGACTTTGGTTGCTTCCCACGACACCGTTTGTTTACATTCTCTGAGCCAGAACCTGAAGAACCCGACGGACTTTCCCTCCGAGAAGGATTTTCATAATGACTAATACATATACTAGTAATAGTTATCACTAAAGCTGCCCCCGCTTTCTTTTATTTCTGCTCATTGAAACAATAATATTGAACGTTATTGTTCTAGTCAGATACTAAAAAAACCAATTGTCTTGATATGAACTCTTTTTTATATAAGAATATATTTTGACGTGACATCTTGGCCTCGCTACGAAAAGTGGTGTCCAGAGCACATGCACAATGTGCTGAACGCGATCCAGATCCAGAAACCAAACACTTGTACTTGATAGCCTAATAAATTCTAAATAAACGAAAATGCCATAAGCTACAATGTAAGAGTAAGACAAGAATATTTTCAGTCTAAAATCGGCAGAAAAATAAGAATATTCAGTCTGGGCCGGAAAAATAACATCCTTAGAAAAGAAAAGAGTGTACGAGCAAACGTATCTCGAAAGGACAACAGAAGTGAAATGTAAACAAAAGTATCGCGTTACAGTCGCCATATATGCAAATTAGAGTCAAGCTTTTTGTCCTCAATAAAAACGCCGCAAAACATTTACATTTGGATCCCTGCCGTAAGGTTACTCAGTGAAAATAAGCCATCCAAATAAACGAGATGCCAAAGGAATATTTCAAACTTTATTCCTTCAGAGCTAACATTTGAGAGAACCTAAAACATATCTTGCAATATCAAGAGAAAAAAACTGGCAAAAAAACAGAGGTGTCAAACTCTGCAAATTACAAGCGGATAACAGCGGAAGCCACACAGAAATATGACCTCTAACGGCTTTACTCTGACGAAATGTCTCCCTGAAAACACAGGATTAGTGCTTAGCGAAATATTCAAAGACCCTCCGATCGTACCATACAAAAGGGGCAAAACTTCCTAACAAGCGGCTACTACACGTCAATGGGAGTCGCCCAGGCCTGTCACCTTATTGTTATCCTTGGGTAATTCTGACGATCGGAAGGTACTATACTGATTTAGCTATTTAGTCACAAACGAACCACACTGGCCTCGAATTTCGATCTAGTATACTTCAGGACTCTCTGAGCTGTTTTTCCCCCAAAATCCATCTTCAGGATCTCTGAAAGCGTTTTCAATTTGTTTTAGATCATAATCTCGGCCATTTCGAAGCCACTTATTTGATCGCGCTGAAATAGTAATGGAGGCCGGCAAATACAAACGCTTTTCAGGGACGCTTGAACTCGAGATCTAAACCAAGGACAAAGCTCGTGGCAAAGACACCGATCCCGCAAGTCCTCGCGCACGTGTCCCTTTGCTCGCCTCCCATGAGCGTTTGCGGGAAAAACGTCGATACCTTGCGGGCGTGCAAGCGATCAAATCGAGATTTTTTGCGGCTATATACCGGAAATACCTACATTCTCTCTTCTTCTCTCTCTATTACGCGGAGAGTCATAAGGTGCCTCCTAGGGTTTTTGGCCCTCTAGGGCCAAAAACCCTGCGGGGGCAATTAGGGTGAAACTGCTGACTTTGTTGATAACCAGGATAGATTACTAAGCCGGACGTTTCCAGCTTGATGTTCGTTAGGTTCTTAAAGAGCACTCTATCATACAAATCACCATGCATATTCGAATTTCTAATACAAATAAGACTAATTTTGGTTTTAGCCGCTGTTAAAATAGCCAGTTTAGTAAACAGGTAGAGAAATCAGTTGAAATGCATAAAATACTCACAGCATTGCCGAAATTCCGCCATAGTCACGGATCTTCTTTCCGGCGTAGCCTGCGAACAGGCTCCCAGCGAGGTCAGAAAAAAATAATTTGGCGAGCAAGTGGGAGTCGGAGCGTCGTGACCCCCGCGCACTCCCTCCTCACCAGACCGCTCTCGGCTCGTCCCGCTCACCCTAGACTACACTCGGCTATCGCCTGATCTCGCCCTAAACCCAACCGAACCGGGAGCCTGTTTGCAGGCTATTCCGGCGCAAATGAAAGCTGCGAAGAAACTCTGAGGTTACATGTTCCTGTCAAACGGAGTATCGTGAATGGCTCTTCTACTTTGGCCATCCAAACACCATTGCAACTTACCACGTTAAATGTCATGGGCGCTTCGTATGATCTTTTTGACGTATCCATGGATATTAAACACGGGAAATTTACCTCGGGAAACGTCGGTCACACTACTAAATACAGTTTCCCGTGGTAAAAGGACAATTTACCACGGTAAAAGTGCCCCGTCTAACCGCACCTAATGTCTCCGACCAGGGCTTGAACCCGGACCGCTCGTTCTGGAGTAGAACGCACTATGAGTACTATTAAACCATGAGGCCACCGTGCCTCCCACATCCCTCGGGGGTTGGCATGTCATAAAATAGTAACGTACACAAAAGCTTTCACTGCGATATGCTCAAATTACTCGTGTCTACTAACCTTGAGAGGAATTCTGTTTAATAAACCCTGGCGGCTCAAAACAATCGTCAGGTTTTCCACTGTTTTTAGACTTTGATCGCAGAAGACCACACAGCGATTTCATCCAGTTTAATCCATGAACAGCCATTTTCTCGCCGCATCCGCGAACAACTTCCCAGCAAACTTCTTGGCATGGCAGCCATGGTTCTGCCAAGCCTTCTTTGCATCTCGGCACGTACAGAGAACACAGGATATAACTCGTGTAGCGGGAACAGTCGCTCAGTTTTTCCGTGATGTTATTGACAATGTCTTTGTACGAATTGGCGAAGAATCCATACGTGATGCTTACAACCGTAAAATTAAACCCTGCTTTGACGCAAGATGGAAACTTTTTCGCATCTGTTTTGAAACACTTCGGGCCATAAGTTTGTTTCGAATTTGACAGTTTTGTAACAGTCAAGACGAATGATATCCAAAGAACAAATTTAAAATTCATCTTTGCTCTCAAACGGAGGAGATTTCAATCCAGTAACTGAAGTGAAAGTACGCCGTTTCGATTCACTGAAGAAGTGTTGATCATCGGTGTCTTGCGAGTAATTATATTTCACATTCCGCGAATATTGATAGGTCGGCGTGACACAATTCAGACCGTATGCTATTGGACTCGTGAATAAATCAAAGTAATTGGGAACTTGTGATGACAATGAAGATACTTATAAATGACTCTCTTTGTTGTGGTGGTGTGTATTGTTTTCATTCTGAGAAATCATCGCCGCCGAACGCAGATTAGCTTCCCACGCAGACGTTTTTAGGCTCGTCACGCGTTCCTCCCCACGCGTGACGAGCCCTAAGAGCGTCTGCGTGGGAGGCTACACGCAAATTGACTTCCAAATTTACTTTCAATTTCCAGGGCACGCAATAGACCTTTTTCGCTTGTACATTTTGTTTTCCCAATACAGATCCTAAAAGTTGTTTAATTGTTTAGGTTATTAAGCTACCTTTTAAAAATCAATTCTGTAAACATATTTATCCCCGGATTCTAATGACTGTATTTTATTTGTAGTTCATTCCTGTCGTGATTTATAGTCTTTTATTTGAAGCTTACAAATTGGTTTATTTTTATTTTTATTTCTTTTCTTCCTGCACAACTCGCCTCGACTAGCTTACGCTATATGCGAGTTGTGCATGTTCTCAGTTTTAAGTGTTATTATTAATAAAGTTTATTTGTTGTTGTGTTGTTGTTGTAGATCATGTGATGATACTCAGGAGATTTGATCGTACATGCAAACATATTCATGCTTGCATGTACTCTTTTTAATGAACAAGACAAAGGATCAAATCTCCTGACATGATCTGTATTGGGAAAACAAAATGTGCAAGCGAAAAAGGTCTATAGGCGCATAACTCATGGACTGAAATATAGCTAGTAGTCTGCTAGTGTTTGTCCCTAGACAAGATGTTTAATTTTTAGTTATCGTGAACTTTAGGTCACCCTTCAGTGAGGGAAGTAATTCCTGTTAAGGCGGGGGTCCACCTGAAAGCCGTATTTTGGCTGGGTATTATGTTTTTAATGCAAATATTTCGCTTACGTTTCAAGCAATCAAGAATCGCTCCAATCATTACACATATCTATGTTTTGGGTTGTTTTGTAAATTTTTTGGTGATTTTTAGGTATATTTGGAGATAAATAGTTTTTCTCAAAGGATTAGTAAAATTTATAGAAATAGGAAATTTTGAAGATTTGGTGTTGTTTTAATATTAGAGTTTGAAGTGAAAAATTGGTAGATACACTCCAAACAGTTGCCTAACAACCTGGGGTGCCATTGTGCGGTCGGGCAACTGTCTGGTGGTGTTCCAAAACCTTTTTTTCCCTTTCAACCCGGCTCTTTAAACTTACCAAAATTTCACTTAAATTCAGGTGAAGCCCCGCCTTAAGGGTTCTCCTGTCAATACTTGCCAAACAATTTTAGGCTACGAGCTCTTGCTCCGTCGAGTGTGCGTGAGCCGAAAGAAATCCACAATACTGAGGCGAGAAGCATTCCCCCTCCAGGATTTCTTTCAGACTAAGCGAAAGACTCGGACTCTTTCAGACTCAGCTGTCAGTCGTAAGATCCTAAGCGAATTGATTCGATACCCAAACCCCCAAACAATGCTAAAACAATAGTGATGATTGAAATCTATTCTTTTAAGTATCCAATGAGCAGAGACCTTACGAAGAGCTGCTACACTACCCTATCAAGACATACGCCAGCACCAGCAAATATATGTGCACTCTGCGATAGGCCAAAAACTGCAATCGAACGTCGGAACGCCGCAGAAATTGAAAGGCCACGCCGAAGATGTTCGTTGTAATCTACTCTGAATGCACCCTGGCCTATTAGAGGCCAGTGCTCTTGAACCATTATCCATTTCCGGATGGGGGTTCAGGTAGCCGTTTAATAGGGGTTAAAGTGTCCAAGAACTAATAGACCTCAGCACGCCCATAAGGTCTATGCGCGGCTGGAAGTGACGAGAAGGAACTGACTGCGAGTGAAGTGCACCGGGATCTCTCTCTTCGCCTCATCCTTTAGAGGCATTTTGTGTTAAAGTGAGGGTAGGTACAGTCTGTATATGAGCCAAGTGACCTATCAGGCCGGAGCTTATCCTGATTTCTGTAACATGAAGTGACTAGGAGTATTTCACTCCCCCCTGAATGGGATAATAGGGAGCTTAAGCACGCGCGTTTTTGAGACGCGGACGGTAACCGGAAGTGAGCTGTTTTCACTTTTAACTTGCCCTCACACAACCACATTCACATTGCTAAATATCTTTTCTCCATTAGAGACAAGTAGTATAAAAATCTAGGAGACAATACTTTCCTAACACGCGAAATGTTCTCTTCTGGTTGCCGTCCGCGTCTCAAAAACGCGCGTGCTTAAGCTCCCCAGTACTAGTAATCCATCGCAAGATTACCCCCAACATTAAATTTACCGATACCCATTTATACCCCTTGGCCGGGTAGAGAGAGGCACTGTAAGTAAAGAGTAAAGTGTCTTGCCCAAGAACGCAGCACAATTAACGTCCCGGCAGGGCTCGAGACCAGACTGCTCAATCCAGAGGTGTCGCGCAAACCATGAGGCCCCTGTGACGTACCATTAACTGAAGCGTTGAAATAATATTTTTTTCCCAGTATCGCAAGTGTTCCAAGAACTTATCCAAAGGCTGGAATCCGGAACACTAACCGAGAGGTCACCGTTCCTCTCACGAGCGGGGTACCCTCAAATGCAAAAAAATCACCGTGATTTTCCATTCAGCTGCGACAACTACAGTAACACAGTAAAAATATGTTTCGTAACAAGTTTGGCATGGTTAGAAATTTATTGCTTCAAAATAAAATTTCCTGATTTTCTCTGGAAGACTCTCTTGGACATTATAAGCTTTACCAGAAATACAAAACTTAACTCGAAAAAAAAAAAAAAAAAAAGAAAAAGTGAAAAAAATCTAACAATGAGACCAGCTCATCGTTCCAGAGCGTTTGGGACTTTTAAATTTTGTCTATAGTGCTTGTCGCTCGCACTTAGATTCTCATTTGATCTGTTAATTGCTACCAGTCTAATACGATTATCAGTTGAGTTAGGCGCGACGGAGCTTTGGTTACAAAGTTTTGGACTTACATGTAAAATTACGGTGTTGTCATTGGCAACTTCCCACGTTTCTAATGGTAACAATACCGTCCCCTGCAATTTCGCGCGCTTTGCTGCCAATGACGTCAAAGGTCGACAAGTTGCCACTGAAAACGGAGCCAGTTGCCCGTGACAACAACGCAAGTAAATCTTTGAAACCTCAGGTCACGAAACTTTCCTCGCTCCTTACGCTACTGATAATCATAGCAGTTCCATTTCTCTGTTCAAAATAATTTAATAAAAAATATTTGTGCTTCCTTTTCTTCTTTGGTATTATTATTATAGTGCTAATTTAAAATTTTCTTCAATATGCAGCGTTTATGCATTTTTATCCAATGTGAGTTCCCATTATTGGTCATTACTAGCATGTTGTTGTTTTCATTATCTCCGTTGGCTGTCCAAAAGATTTAAATTATTCCCAAAGAGCAAATGAAACCAAGAACAAGACCTTTCCGGTCAAAATCACTTGCCGTCTGCTAAGGAACCGGGTAAGGAACATTCCTTGAATTGTTCATGAACAGCTCGTGGGTCGCGGATGATCTTCTCAAGCGTGATCACAGTGAAGAAACTGCAGGCCAAAAGGAGCACGTAGGCTCACGTTTTTATCGACACTGAAGTGTCCCATTCGTTTAAGGGATGACGCCGATATCCCCTTACCCTGCATCCCTCAGTAAATGGTCGTCGTTTTCTCATCAGGAGCACAGTTACGATGGCGATAACTGACAGCGATATAACAACAGAGGATACAACGATAGCGACTACTGGCAGAGAAACCTTGGCCCTCAACGTGACAGGTCTGGGAACGAATGAACCAGCTGACAGTGTGGAAGTTGTAAAGACTGGTGCCGATGAATTGCTGAGTGTGGGCTTTACTGAAACAAAGACACACAAGTTAAAATTGTATGTGGCACAAAATCTGCTAACAGGTACTAGCCTGCACCTGCTGAAGCGTCAAAAATAAAGAACACTCTGCCATGACAGGTTAAATTCCTTTTTTTTTCAGGCTGTTGAAAGCGTCCGCCTGGCTTAGGCCAGCGTTGTGTTTTTTTGTGCCCGGCATCTTAGGCTTGGACACATTATAATTAGAAATTTTTAATGCTTGAAATTAACAAGGAGGGACTTTGGCATTGGAACGAAACTCTTTGCAGCGTGTACATACAAACTCGCATATTTAGTGAAGCTTCCTTTACAGGACTTTTCAGCCACAATAATTCACAGTAAACCAAAACTGCTACAGTAAAAATTTAGATGCTACACATTAAAAGTTTAAATAAAATCAATTTACACTGGGGACAAGCTACGTAGTTTCGAGGACTGATTTTTTTCAGTGATTGTTTTCGATTTTTTTTCTAGTTCATAAAAAGTCACTACTATTTTAAGGATCACGTCGCTATGACGAAGGACCTTTAATGGTTCAAGTTTTAGTAAGCATTGTAACTTATCACCCCAACTTACTTGTGGGATTTGGTCGTGAAGGCCAACGTACAGCAGTCGGCCATTTTGTCAGTTTGCAAAATCCTTCCAAGTCACTCTGTTCTGTTGCCAGTTGCTCACAGTAACTGTATTCTCCAAAATGTTCCCGGAATAAATCCGGACATTGTGTCTGCACATTCTCGCAGTCTGACTTGCACACTGTTCTAAGGACAGTTTCTGTCTGGTCTTGTGGGAAACATGGTGGAGCAAACTCTGCGCAGAAAATCTTCTTGAGCATCGGTGAACACATGGAGTGATTTCCAAATTTGTGAAGTTTTCCCTTTAGTACATTTTCGAGTATCAGTTGTAAGCGCTTCGTTTGCGTGGTATGCGAATAGCCGAGATGGGAACAAGAGGGCATAGTAAGCCTGGTGCAACTCTGAACGAGAGGGGCTGTAGGAAGAACCAAAAATTCAGGTATGGTCAAGAGAAGTTGTGTTAATTCCTAGGATATGCGGTACTGTTCTGCCACGGCGTGACGCTCGCACGTGGGACTCGCAATATTCAGCATCTCTGTTCAATCCCTATTCTCGTCCCCACAGCCCCCCGGGGGGGGGGGGGGGGTAACGAGACGATCGAAAGATACCACTTCAGGGAAGGAATTAATAATCTTACCAGAACCGGATTAGACGGATGTTACAAGCAGTAACATATTGTCACAGCTGTTGTCGACAGCAATATTTTCAACAGTTTAGAATTTAGCAACCGCCACAAATCGTACTGAGAGAATGCTGAATATGGCGGGATGCCAAAAATTAAATTAACCCCTTGCCAAAATCTTCGCGCAATTGAATTTAGGACTTTTTCCGGTTTCATCAACAGCAATTCGAAATAAAAATTTCACAACTCCCGTCGTGGTAAATCGTGGAATGATGATTCCACTATAGGACCTTCATTAGCAAGTGATTTTCTGACCAGCTGAACACACTGGTAACGACTGAAATTTACGTAGCTTATTACAAGTATGTGTCAAGGACACTACTGTGTTTTAAGGGCGTTAACACTGTATCTGCGCTAGAGCCATTTCAAGTGGCTGGAATTCGGGGTACGCTTCTACAACAAGTTAACTGATAACAATTGTGAGAGATCAGGGAACAAATGGCAAAAGACAAAATTTGCGGTGGCAACGTTCTAATTGGGGTGGCCTTCTAGTAGAAGGGCGTAAACCATTTTGCTTTCAAAGTAACAACAGAAATAAAAACAATGCAGTTTTGGCTGCCAAAGAATAGTAATGTTCATTCGTTAAAAAGAACTTGCCGCTGTCGGTATGAGTGTATTGACAACATTGACATGCCGCTTAAACCATTCCTCAATGCCTGGTCACTTTAGTTATAATCTTGAACCTAACCGACAATAGAGTTCAAGGTTGAGTATTATGCATATTACATGAAGCACTATACTTACTTCTGTCCCCGCCCAATACCTGTTATGTTTTTACTGGCATCGTCGGTCTCTCAGTTCGTTGACAAATTCAGTACAGAAATAAATGCGTAAGGGACTTTCAATCTTTGTTTCCTTCACCATTGATTTTTTTTTCAAGAAGATAACTTTTCATCTCTTTTCAAAAGAGCTAATCGGTAAACTTTTGCCATGGTGTTGTGTGGTGCATTTTACACTTTATCCTTATAGTTCCCTAGTGATTTCCACTCGCGTGTGATAAAGTCAAGCTCATTTATATTAATTAAGACCTCAATTTTTTTAAATGCTTGTTCGAGTGGTGATTTCAACTCAGTATTCCTCAGACACGATCCCCCAGAAATAGATGCCGAATATGTTGCGGCAAATACTTAAGCAAGTTTTCCAGGTTGTCTTCTAATTGTTACGGCGAACAAAGATAACGGAAGAGGAAACACTCGAATTTTTTAGTACGGTTATGTTTTAACCTTGTAAGTTTAATAAACTGCTTTGAGAGTTTTCAGAAATTTGATAATCTGCTTTAATTATGAAAGAAGCCAATTGGTTTCCATGGAACATGCATTTTCTAAGAAATTAATTTGTGCTATAAATGAGTGTCTGTACAAACACGTGCAACTCGTGATGAACTCAGGTAGTTGTACGCTGTCCCCGTACAAACAGGTTACACTTGTGATTAACCCACGCATGCTGTTACGAAAAAGAAACGGTGCCCATTTGCAAAAAACTCAGTAAACAAAAACCACTATCGAGCGATTAGTTTGCTTCAAGACTTCTGTCCTTGTATGCTTTAGACGAAACCTCCACTGTTCACTTAAATGCATAACAATATCGGCTTTTGTGCGTAAAAATTAAATAACCAGTTTTCAAAAGACCTAATTGACAATTTTCATTTGCATTTCGCTACCGGTAAAAAACCTGACGGCGGCAGTAAAAATTTATTGATGAAAAACAAAAGTTTTGGTCTGAAAACTAGTCGCTAAAACCTGGTCGACACTTATACAATATATCATCAGCTGATGTCAAATCGAATGCAATGCAAATAGTCTAATTTACACAGAAACACTATATAGTTTCGAAACGCACGTGTCCGAAATATTTAAATTCATTTTAAGAGTAATAGAAAGTGTCAGTAGCAATTTTAACTTTTCTTGCTTGTCTTCAGGAATCAGTAACAAACCCGTTGTTTAACTCAAGCTTGGCATTAATTTTTAAAAGTATAGACGATTTTTTTTTTACTTACTTGTAGCGTTGACTCGCGGCTTATAATTTGCCGGTTGAAAGCATTCATCTCGGTCGCTCTTGTTCGCTGTGGAAGAAGGCAACAAACGACAAAGACCTTTTACCCACTCGATTCTCTCGGAGTCCACTTTTAACTCGCAGTCCCTGACGAAGTCTTCACAGACCCTTCTACATGGCAAAACTGGACTGTAGAGATCTTCGATGCATTTAGGAACGAAAATAGAGCACAATATTGTATCGAGATATTTTGAACATTGACCAAACCGTCGCGCTTCTCGCTCTATGTGATATGCGATGATATTTTCATGAAGAGTAGTATTACCCGGGAAATATGCTGTGTAATTGTGCCCTGCTTTGATACACCTTTGAAACAGAGACGGGTTCAACCGCTGGCAAATTTCGCTGAAAACGCCGGGCGGACATACCACGACGAGA
>JAHPZR010040243.1:0-22500 GCA_019787425.1 Platygyra sinensis | reverse complement strand
AAGTTCTTTTATTTTCACGGGTCTTCTACAGACATTGAGACAGATTCATGCCGGATTCAACGGTAGACGCTTGTTTCACAAGGATTTGTTAACCGTACATGGAGTGTACTATCCTGACTTGAGAGATAAACATTTGCCATGTTCATGTTCTGTTGCGTCGGTGTAAAGCCCGGGGTCATCGGAAGATGATCAAAGATATAAAATTTAATTTATGCTAATTCACCTTATTTATCGTCGATATAATAGAGGTAACAGATAGTAGTGACATGCGTCTGTGCGATCGCATGCCTGGTTTGTAAAGCTGAAATTTTGCCAAGTTGAAAAGTGTTGTGATTCCGTTGCACGCCAGACACACTCAAGTACATCATGTACCTGATAGTTTTATCATCTGCGATTCTGCTGAGTAGTTTCGACGCTGCCTTCAGCTCAGCTCAACCAAGGCATTCGCGAGCCAGTAACAAGTGTCGCAGCTTTGTTGATGGCCCGCTCGGTTTCTGCTCGGTGAAAACTGGATACAATACTACATTTCAATACCCGGATATCGTGACTGATTCAGTGCTTGAAAAAGTAGCTAACAGGCTCCGGAGATATTTTTCTTCTCTGAGCAACTGTTCACAGATTGGATTAGTCGAATCATTGTATTGTTCATATGCTCTTCCTCACTGCTCCGGAGGAAAACGTGTCTATCCTTGCAAACGAGTTTGTAGCGAGTTTTTGAAGCTATGTGAGGACAAGATTCCCGTAACGTTCATGGACTATGTTATCGCAAATTGTCATGTCCTCCCAGATGAACCACCGAGCAGTGGCAATTGCTTTGAGCCAGCAAACTTCTTCACCAACGAGAGCATCAAAGGTGAGAACAAAACGAATATACCTTAATTATTTGAGCATCCTTTGAGTATAAGTTTATTTAATCTTAAGTTGATATGTACGAAAATGTTGATTGTGTTTATAACTGCAGTAACAGGATAAGGAATTTGATGCGTATTTCCAGTATTTCTGAGCTACTCGCTACGTCACTTGTTGGCAAATGTCCAGAATATGCATATTCGTCAATCTGGGTTCTCAAACTGCCAAATTTTCTCACAGTCAAGCTGAAACTTCAAAAATGCTAGATACAAAAGAAAACCGTTTAAAAGCTTCTGTAATTCTTTCGGAAAATCTCCGGCTTTTTACAATAAATGTTGGTTAGCATTTCGTTGTAGGTTTCCTGACGGAATGTGATGAACTTGAGTGCACAAGCTGATTCATGCTAGCTTTTGTTTGTCTATTTCAATACGACCTGATAAATTGATTGGCTCTATCGGTTACATGACAGGTAATCAATAGGCACCCATAATACCGCAAAACGCAATCTGCCGCAACGTTATTCACGAAGCAGGTCCAGTGGCTTTGACATGCTTAAGAAAAGAAAAGAAAACTGTTCCAGGGAGTAGGAGGGAGCTATAAAGACGAGTGACAAGCCCTCTTTTTTTTCTATCCAAACTCTATGTGGTTGCGACTGCACATGATGGCGGAGAGGTGCGCTAATAATAAAATAAGTATCACACCACCAAAACCGCCGCCACCGCCACCGCCACCGCCACCGCCACCGCCACCGCCACCGCCACCGCCACCGCTACGACTGCTACCGCAACTTTCAACCTGAAGCCCAAATTTTTTTTCTCGCTAAAAAGAATCTTCTTGTTATTTGAAATACTTCTGCGAAAAAAATTTTTGATTAGGATAAATCTTCGGTTTTCTGTGCCCCGACAAAATCTCGAAAATAGCTCCAAAACACCGCCATTTTGTTGCACGACCGAGTCTGAAGAGAATGGGTCCAGCAGCTGTTGTGACGTCTACCCAGGAAGATCGAATATGTTCCGTCCTAGGCTTTTGTACATTATGCTAGCATTTTTTCGAGCATTTTAGTCAGGCAAAAGCATTGAGCATTATTCGAGCATTTTAGTGGCATTTTCCAGGAAAATTAATATTATTTCCACAAAATACAGAAATGAAACTATTATATACGAGAACATGACGACTTAACTTAGCCTCTTAGTATCACAGAAAGGGGACAAAGGATTAACAGAACAACAGATCATTTTGAGGATTATCTTCTGGTGTATTAAAACTGTTAACTTGTTTTCTTAATATTCGTTTTTGTTAAGCACTCTGAACTGTTAATTGTGTGGAGACGTTATAATTACGAAAATTTAAAAACCTCTATGTATGAGCATTAACTGAGCATTTTAGTGACTATTTTGAGGGAAACCGAGCATTTTATTGGAAAAAATGGAGCGTTAAAGTGGAGCATTTTAGTGGGGAAATAAAAGCATAATGTACAAAAGCCTACCCCGTCCTTTCATTTCCTTGAGGATGATGCAAAACATATTCGAAAAGTGCGCAGAAACGCCTTCCAGAGGTGCTATCGGCTGTTGCAGCAATATCCCAGATTTAAAGAAAGATATACTATACAATTTAATAGCGATGATCGGTCAAAAGTACAATAAAAACGTAAACGATTGTTGATTTTGTCGAATTATCGAACAAGCGAACTAACTCTGTGAGAACCATTGAAGAACTCTTAGTGGAATTTGTTTCGCAGACTTTCAAAAACTGTTTTCAAAATTTTTTCTCTCTCTCTCTGAAAGCCAACCAGCAATTTGTAGAGATACTGACGACCACCTATATCTTCCAATCCCACAGTATTTATCACATATCCGGCAAAGTCGTGCGATAAATTACGAAGCATTACGACCGGCTTACTGATATGTAAACAAGCCGCAACTATACGGCAACACCAAGAGAAAATTTCGATTCAGATGAAAGTCGAAGACTAATCTTTTAACACTACATGATAACTGAACAAAATTGTTAGACTCCCAGGGTTTTTTGAAGGTTTGGAAGACAGCAGTTTGACAAAAATTCTGTGCAATAGTGTCGAAAATATGACCGCGTAATATTACCGGCACTTGTCTGCAGACCGCTTAGGCCCGAGCACATCCTGTTGGCTTATCCGATGAATTTCACTGCAAGCATTGAGAAAAAATTATATCGGTTATTTGTAGATACGACTTAAAACGTGTAACAATGTGAAATCGGTAATTGTATGAACTGCTACCTTCCGCTTTTCTTCCCGCAGCTTCAAAAATAAAGGTCCAAACAATCCTACGATTTTCAATCGCCGGATTCATGCCAGTATTTTGGAGGTCATCACGTCTCGAAATCTGCAACACGTACTTCGCTCTTATAAACATGAAGCATTCCAGAAAGTAAATCACAAACTGGATTTAATAGAACAACCATACCTTGACAAAATACATTCTCGCTAACGACAGCTGTAGGTGGACGTAACATGTCGACAGGGCATGTCGATCAAAGTCGATCATCGAAAACGTAGTAAGGTAAGGTAAATATCCACCACTTTCACCGACACTGAGGTAAATAATTGTTTTAGTATATACCACACAAGCTGAATAACTAGCGGCCCCATGAGTAACTTTATTTGTGACAATATACCGACAAAAGCCATTTTGTTTTCTTCGGCTGCTCAGAGGTGAATAGTACTTGGCAAATCACCTCCGAGCTAGCCAATCAGCGCGCGCGAAAAGTACTTTTCACTTGTGTGGTATGTACTATTACTCGATATTTGTCGATAATTGCAATCGACAAGTTTAATTTGTCGATAAAAGTCGATTACCACAAGATTTTCAACTGATCATCGATTTTATCGAAAAAATGCAGACACATTTTTCAATCGGCCACAAAAATACAAACAGTTTTGAAGTAAACCGTATGGCAATAAAGATGAATAAAAAACTGAACAACCAAGGGGTCTGTCACTCATTACAGAATCGAATGTTTAAATTACCTTGAGAAATGATCGATTAGTGTCAGCTGAGCTAACATAACTCGAAACCAGCCAAGTCCCTAGAGCCTCTTCTGCCCGCGAGTCGGAAAGATGAGAGACCCTGGGTACTCGAAGTGATCCTTCGGGAGACGGAGCGGGCAAAATGTAGACTAGAATGCGAGAAAATCACAGCCAGCAAAGCTGTTGACAATTTATTCTCATCAGTGTTTAACATAATCTGCTTAATCAGTCCAAGATTTCACAAATATATGCTGCTACAGCTCATTTCCCTCTCCTTGGCTAAATTCGCCGGGTTTGTATGCCCTAGTTTCTCTCTGCGTCTGTGGTGACATTTGAGGTTCCAATTACAATGTAAAATCGGTTAAATACTGAGTCTTGGCATAGCCAATCCTGCTTCATTAAACTGTGTTTGGCAACTGTAGCCTTGTCTCCCGCCATAAACCTTTTTTTCGTATTTCCGATACTTGTCGATTGAAATCAATCAAAATCGATCAAAGTCGATCAAAGTCGAGAATCACAAAAAAATTTTGTGATCGATTTTTATCGACATCCGATATTTGCCGATTGATTAGTATCGAATTTGATCGACAACGATCGACTATCGAAATTATCGACTTGTTACGTCCTGTTTAAACACTCATGGGTACCTTGTGTTTAGGTAATGAATTTACCATCCAAAGCAGTCCTTGAGTTCTCTTTCCCGCTTTTCGTTTTCCTCCTCCTCCACTTCGTATCTAGCTTTCCACTCCTAATATACAAGCAGCTCGTCTGCAAAGATGTCTTCCCCGTCGTCGCTTGAAATATTGCAAAGTGCTCTCCAGGTGCTCTCAAAGCTTCAAGCAGTGCGAGTTCACAGTTGTCAAACGTGCTCAATCGAAGTTTATTTCGGAGTCTTTCGAATCGAAACTTAACTCTGACTCCAGTGATAAAAAAGAAATGATTCTTAAACAAAACTCGGGTGTTTTAGTCCCAAAATATATTGGAACGATTAATTTTGCTTTCCATTTTCTCGAGCAAATACAGAGAGCTGACTGAGGCGCCATAGACCCTTTGCATAAATGGCGCCTAAATTTGAATAACAATACTTGGTACATCCTTAGCCTCACATTCATGTGAAATTTCCTTTGTCTTGAAACATGAATGTGAGGCTAAGGATGTACCAAGTATTGTTATGCAAAGTAAGCCGCCATTTATGCAAAGGGTCTATTGTGTTTGGTTCCTGGGTAGACGTCATAAGCTTCCGCCGCCCCAGACTCCCAGTGGGTCTTTCATGGGTTTCACATAGCACTTTAATCAGGACAACTCGGATTAATATTAATCCGTGGATTATAATAGTAATAGATTATAATAGGATTATTATAATCCGGTAATAGATTATTATAATCCAGTAATAGATTATTATAATCCAAACAAACTGCGGTTATAAACATAACGAGACAACGCATGTTGTAAAAACTTTCATTTATGAACTTGACGTTTCGTATGCTCCAACATACATCTTCAGAAGTAACGGTTACCTAAACTACAATTAAATTTAAACGCGAAGACTAATACCAAATAAGGAAAGTAATGACAATGAAAAAGTAAATGAAAATGAACAGACCTACAGTTAAGTCTGCTGGAAAAATATAAGTGGCTAGTAGAGAAGAAGTTTCTCACTGCCAATATTTTCATTAAGAGCTGGTTTTAAATCACGAATCAGCAAGGCTTCCTTAATTTTACAATGTATATCAGACTGTCCAGTGGCTAAAATATCAAAGTGATCCCATTTAATCTTGTGGCCTGTTTGGGTCTTATGGTCAGCAATGGCAGAAGAATGGCTGTTACTCGTCAGCGCTTTAAAATGTTCCGTTTTCCTGTCATGTAATCGACGTTTTGTTTTTCCAATATAGTAGTCATCACAATCCCAGTACTACGACCAGATCGATGGTGTTGCCATGGGATCTCCTTTAGGACCGGTTTTGGCCAATATTTTTATGTGTGATTTCGAAGAAAAATGGGTCATGAATAACGGTGCACGTCCAACCATCTGGTTTAGATATGTTGATGACACTGAGTGAAATAATCTAACAATACAGGCCCCAGCTGTTCAAAGGCTGGATAACGCTATCCACCGGATAAATCCCTATCCAGCGGATAGCGTGGTTTGTTTTGTCAATACTTATCCACTGGATAGCGATTTATCCGGTGGATAGCGCTATCCAGCCTTTGAACAACCGGGGCCAGATGTATAATCAGATGGTTCGGAAACATTTACAATATTAACGAAAGGCGATGGAATTATCAAATTCGTTTTTGCAAGCCTACTCTTACCCACGGCGTTTGCGTGTTTGCAATACCATCGTTGCAAATGTCTGTTTCCCGCACGGACTCTTAAGGAATAACTGATTTTGAAACGCTTAGTTACCAGTAAAGTTGCAGACCTTTTGATTTCCCCATTATCACATTCCTCAGTGAGCGCCGAGGTCATGGTCGCATCTGGTCGTCAGTGAGTTCTGAACTGACTCAGTCCGTATTTGTTGTTCTTTTCTATAGGTCCGCTGGAAAGAGGCTGTCAAGAATTGGTCATCCCCGTGTGTAAGAATCTTGGTATATCGAATTACACCCTTATATCAGTTGATAACCAAAAACACTGGTATCTTCGCGCCTACAATAAGCATTACAATGAGAAGATAGTAGAGACAGATTTCCCTCCAGAATTTCTAAAACTGTTAGAGAAGTATCCCAAGTGCAAGGAAAACCTCAAGAAGATGTACTGTGGGGAATATTTTCCGCCGTGTTTTCCTGACGACGGTCAAGGGCATTACTCCATTTGTAGGTCGGTTTGCGATGACATTGTCAGGGACTGTCCAGAGGTTTTCAGGTAATTAAATCCTTCAAGAAAAACCGGAAATATTAGGCAAACAAAATGCTTACTGCCTGCATTGGAGGTCCCTTGTATGGGCTTCGCCAAGTTGACCAGTATCAGTAAGCCGTCATGTGAGTGACGTATTTTTCATCTGTGATGTAGAAAGCGTCGGAGCCTTAACTGTGTGATGATTGACTACCCTGCGAGTATCATTCCTGCTAACTAGTAAGACCATCAAAGTCAGTTGCCAGGGTACATGGATTACCGACAATCATCATACCATTCTGGAGTAATAAATTTGGCCCAAACAAAGTCCTGGGAGGCGCGGTGGCCTCATGGTTACAGTAGTGTGCTCGACTCCGGAGCAAGCGGTCCGGGGTCGAGCACTGGCTGGGGACATTGTGTTGTGTTCTTGGGCAAGACACTTTACTCACACAGTGCCTCTCTCCACCCAGGTGTATAAATGGGTGCCGGCGAATTTACTGCTGGGGGTTACCCTGCGATGGACTAGCATCCCATCCAGGGGGGAGTAGAAATACTCCTAGTCGCTTCATGCTACAGAAACCGGGATAAGCTCCGGCCTGGCGGGCCACAACTGGCCCGTATGCAGACTTTACCTTACCTAAACAAAGTGCTACCACTTGACTAGCCAAAATGCTAGTTTTATTTGTAGGATAGTAAACGCCCTGAGGTGGGGGACTCCCTTACAAAAAGGACGGGTTGCTCGTCAGAGATTTTGAAAAGAACCTCTAAGAGGTGCCCAGATCCTGTTTTGTGGGCGTGGCTCGATATTTTTTTTTCATCCCTAAGAAACACCAATTCTAAAACAACAATTATCTCCTGCTCCTGCTCCTACCATATTATTTTTTTCGGCTCAATACCCTAAAAGTACTGTAAAAACGGTGAACTTTTTGAGGCTGAACCGGCCTCGGAGGTATACCAAGATCGCTATTTTAACTCCAACTGGTTCGACGAGCTGCGTACTCCTCTACCTGGAGTACGTAAATGGCCTGTATTGTCTTCTAGCTAAAATCTACATACCCAATACTCAACTCCCTTTCAGTTGAATCTATGATCAGGCTTGCACAAGACGATCTCCGATAAACCGATGATAAAATGGCGTAGTTCACACGTATCGATTTAGTTTCAAAGGAGACACATCTTTTACGTGAGAAGAAACTTCATCTGCACTTTCTAAGTTTAGATTTAGACTCGTCTAGCGTTTATTATACCTCAATTTACGGCTTATAGATCCATTAACTCTCTAACGCTTATACTGTACACTGTAAAACACAAACCACTAGATGAATCGTAACAGTTCTCTCGTTGACAATTGTAGCGGCGATAATCAGTTTGTGAATGCTGAATACTGTGCCTTACTGGGAAGTGGAAACACTAGCCATGGATATTGCAAACGTATTGACTGGCCCCCTCCTTTTTTCTATGCTCGTTACTTGCAAGGTTAGTTTGTGCAAATTTTTCTCATACGCTCAGGAAGAAAGTCATTTTGTTTCAAATGAGGATAGTTTTACCTTTATATGGTGTAGTTGTTGATTCAAAGGGGGTTGTTTTGGAATATAAAAAAATGGAAACTACTAGAGACGTGATTCAAAACAATCTGCTGTTTATGAGATGCCACAATGTTCAGAATTCTGCAAATGCTTGAAAATGTGAGAGGCCTTATCACTGGATAAATGATCTCTCACCCGCCCGAAAAAATCATGTGCATGTAGGACCGTTTCGCCAACGTAACAGGCATTACAGCCTACACATGCTAATCTAAAACTAGCCTTATAATTCTCATACTTCAACGTTTAGCCTCCATTTATTGATCACAATTAGAATTTTCCTACCTATAGCTTCCTTATATTTAAATCAACTTTCAACGCTTTGTACAACAATCAACTAAAGATCACAGTACTTTGTGTTAAAACATGTCTTTGAAACGTTTTGTCGTTTAATTTAGATCTTCATAAGCCAGGCCTGTCGGGAGTTTATTCGCCGCACGAGCCAAGTTCGAGTCAAGTTCGAGTCACGAGTCAAGTACGAGTCACGAGTCAGGTTCGAGCCAAGTTCCAAGTTTTTTTTTCGTCTTCTATCTTTCTTTTTTTTTGTTTATGTCTTGATGACTGTCACTGTGATTAGTGTGCTTCCACGAAGACGTCTGTTCGAAATATTACAAACATTTTTTTTCCTGTCAGACGCGATCGCGAGATGACCTTTGCTGGTAGCAGTATTTTGAATGAAATTATTCCAATTCCTTTTTCATTCTCGCTATTTATGATTTTCGTCAACGGTTTATCCTGGTGCTATTGAGGAATGAAGCTGAAGGTACGGTCAGGTGCTTGTTTGCGCCATTTTACATCCGAAGCACATGGGGAAAAGCACAGGGCAACCAGCCGGTGGTCTTTTCGCTCCACTATGGCTGCACGTACGTGCTAAGCACTTCGTTTTCCATGTCTTCTGTCGAATCCATGCTGGGAATTGATCGTATGAGCAAGTCTTACTTGAATGTTTTGTCCGGTCTTAACTTGAAATGATGCGACTCTTACAAAATACTTTCGTGTTTCTTTCGTAGAAAAAGACGACCTGAGAATTCTTGAGGTATGCGTGCACATAGAAATTACTTGTAAGGGACAAATAAAACTTCTGTAGTCTTTCAGTTTAATTTCGCGGAGTGAAATGGTCTGATAAAATGTGAAATAATGTATTATCTGGCTACAACATTTTTGAGTCGATATGAAAATCAAACATGGCCTCCATATTTTGCCCGCGAGGGACACAACAAGATGGCTCTGGTGCGAAAGTTAAATATTCCTGGCTTCGACTCCCTTAACCGTCTGTTTTTCCGGTATATCAGGTAAATGGGACAAGTACTTCAGGTATGTGCAAATTTGAGGCCTTAATATTTTTAGAAAATGTATTTATATTGAAAGTTGTCGTGTATCTCGGTGAAGCAACAGCAATACGCAGCGGTAATGGCTCTTTTGATCGAGAATGAAAAATGTCGCGAACTGGGAAGTTAATATTTCTGGTTACAGCTCTCACATCATTAGTGTAATCGCAAAAAAAAAAAAAACGGAAAAAAAAAATTTGGAACCTGACTCGAACCTAACTCGTGACTCGAACTTGACTCGTGCGACGAGTAAACTCGATGTGTCAGGAAATCTGAAAATCTAGTTTCCCCGAGTCTCGAGGTCGAAGATTTTTCGCCGAGATAATTAAATTTACCGCTCTAAAGTATTAAATATTTGACTTCAAGCGCCTCAGTACCAACGACAATAATTACAATTCAGCTTAAGTCACAAACTCAAATTACTTTTTTTCAGACAAAGAAAAGCCCACTGATGAGGTGCCGTCAAAACCCATTGAAGGTGTTAAAGTGTGGGTCATTGTGGTGTCAGTGTTAATGGCTCTTATCATTGTGGGACTCATACTGCTGATCGCCATCTGGATGAAGTGGCGACTGAATCGTGTTCCAAGGTTTGGTTACAGAAAACAAGACGATGACACGTCACCTCTGGAACTAGCAGCAGAACTTTAAACACCCGCGCGTGAATATCGTCAGAACAAAAAAAATCATAATACATTAGCAAATCACCATTAGAAGATGCTCATGTAAGGGAAAATCGTTCTGTAAGATCATTCTCTCTTGTAGAATATCATCAGAACTCAACTGGCAGACCTCTCGCAATTAACGTCAACAGTTTAACAAACAGAGTCCATGCTTTGGTGCATCTATTAAGAAATTGATCACAGATGACGTCAAAATGTGGTAAGAACCCAGAATTGGCGCATGAGGCGATAGCCGAGTGTGCTACTGATGTTGTTCCCACACTTTGACGTCTTCTGTGATCAATTACTGAACTACGGAACAGATGCACGGCAAAATGGAGTATACTTGTTTTATGTAGTAAACAAACAACAAGTAGTGATATTTCTTATTCGTTATGACTTGTTACAAGTGAAAAAAAAAAACGTTTGAAAATAGACTGACATCAAAGATTTAAAAAGCTCTTGATCTGATGAGCAATACTCTATTGTAATAATTAAGACTCCCTGATTCGGAGTTTTTATCTGTACAAACCTTGAGTGTCTATTTCTACCAGAGAAGAGCAATGCCATATCCTGTGAACCAGGAAATAACTGCATGGATAATCAGAGGGCTTGCATCCAAGTCAGTTCAAATTTCCAGTTTTGTTTTTTCTCAGTTTGCCCAGAAGAAAGAGAGAGAAACAGGGGGGAGGGAAGGGGGTATCATAGTCAGGATTCAACAGCAGCGGCAGCAACAACAACACTCAAACCAACAAAAACTTACATTTCAGCCGGACCTTTTATTTCACCTATTTCAACGGTATACCATGCGAATGAGGCTTGTTTCACAAGGATTTGTTTAGAGGTCACCCCAAAACGCAGACCATGCAGACTGCAGACCGCGCAGACCATGCAGACTGAATACTTTTTTTCTAACACTTGACTCACTTTTTTCGGTTTTGCAGTTAAAATAGTGTTAAATACGTCGTCACGGATGTTTGTTATTTATTCACAGACCGCGCAAACTCGACATCTGACTGTTGATTCAATAGACAAACGCGGTTAATAGACTTTCAATGGGAAATTCCCTTTACTGATCCTAAATGTACTAAAATCAAGCATAAAATTTAACTTCCACATATCCTGGGCGGACATTGCGTCAATTTTTGACGGGTTTGTGGTTTTAGTTCTCTTGTCCAATTGTTTTTGTTATTGTTTTGTTGTTGTTTTTGTTTTCCGATTTCGTAGTAGTCTTCGTTAACCTGTTAACCGATTCAAAAAACAAAGTATTGCCTGATTTCATACCGTGAGGGACTAGGTACGAGTCTGTTAATTATGGGATTAGCAACTATTGATCCCCATAGTCAGAAAGAGCACACCGAGATTCATAAAATCCCCAAGTTTGGTGTTAATCAGGCTGGTCTTGACTGAGATACAGGCATAAAAAAACGTAAAAAATTTACAAAGAAATGTATGGAAAACCGGACAAATGCGGACAAAAGTCCGGATTTGGCCGGTTTTCCAGCTCCTGCACCTTTGCCCGCGATACCCTACCCAAACAAGTGAGCCTTCTCGCAGGCTAGACAGTGTACTGTGACGTGACAGACGTGCAGTGTATTAACAGCCCGAGGTCCAGGGAGGTCATCACCATATCAAAATAAAGGAAGTTTAATTCATGCTAATTCGCACTGTTTAGCTTTGAGAAGAGTTCAACTGGAAATAGATAGTGACATACGACTCTGGCTTGTAAAGCGACCAGCCAGACACATTCAAGTTCATCATGTACCTGATAGTTTTATCGTCTGCGATTCTGCTGAGTAGTTTCGACTCTGCCTTCAGCTCAGGTCAGCCAAGGCATCCACGAGCCAGTGACCAGTGTCATAGTTTAGTCGACGGCCCGTTTCGTTTCTGCTGGACAAAAGGTGGATACAATATGACATTCAAAACCCCGGATTTCTTAACTGATTCAATGCTTGAAAAAGCAGCTATGACGTTTTCTGAAGCCTTTAGCTCCTTAAACTGTTCACGCAATGGACTAGTTGAAACACTGCTTTGCCATTATGCTATTCCTCAGTGTTCCGGCGAGGGAAAACGTGTCTATCCTTGCAAACGAGTTTGTGGCGAGTTTTTGAAGCAATGTGAGGACACGATCCCTGAAACATTCATTGACTACATGATTGCAAGTTGTCACGTACTCCCAGATGAATTAGGCAGTAGCGGGAAATGTTTTGAACCACCTAACTTCTCCACCAACGACAGCATTAAAGGTAAGAAGTTCTACTGAAAGATACATTAATTATTTGAGAAAACAAAGTTTATTTACACTATTCTTGTTATATAAATAATGTGTTCCTTATGTAACCGCAGTAACCAGATAGCGAATTTATGCTCCCACGTCCGATCTTCTCGAGCTTCACTGGCTCGTCTTTCCCGTTTCCCTCCCCTTCGGACGCCTGCCACACAGGTTATGGTGATTTTTTCGCCACAGGGGAGGGTGGTGATGGGGTGGAGGGGGGGAGGTTGGATACTCCCAGAACTATTAGGTGGGGGTCCCGGGGTGGGGGTGCGCGGACTTCTTACCAAAACCTTTATCCTTTGAACCAAAATCTGTGATTTTCGCTGCCCTATTTATGATCAGACCAAAAATTCGATATCCTGTTTAAGACCTGCTTCATAATTAGTTCCCCAGTTCAGAACGATGTTAATTAGTTATTTATTAAAAGGCATTGTGAAGGGCTTAGCTTTTGTCGACTGTCTTTTCGACAAAGATAGAAAAGTAGCTTCGTTTAAAAAAAAAGCGTGACCAATTTAAGACTACAGTGCACAAACTATATCCTATTTCAGACCAAAATGGCCAAAATCGATAACCTGGCAATAATTCTGGCAAGAACGATTAATAATTTTGGCATAAACGTCTAAAAAAACACTATACCCTTTATAGCCACACATACCTATACAGGCCATATAAGGGAGTGACCCCCGGAAAATGTTCTTCGTCAGCATAAATTGTTGGTCAATGATCCACAACTTTCAAAGTTTCTTAAATATTAAAACTGACACTTAAATTACTTTAGATATCAAAGCAAAGCCATTTGCTTCTGTCTTCCTTGCAATCACTACCTGGCGTTTTATCTCAATAAACAGCAGTAAATCATAGTACGAATTTAGTTGTAGAATACCTCACGGAATGTGATTAGCTTGAGTGCGTAAGCTGAATCACGCCAGCTTTTGTTCTGTCCTATTGTTAATTGCAAAGCCGGTTTGTTTATTTCAGTTATTCTTTCTATCGATTACACGACAGGAAGTCGGTACGTACACACACTGATTGACCGCAACGCTTATTTATAGAGCGGGACCAACGGGAAGGGGTGGGGGGTGGGGGGGCGGGGGTTGACAAGCAACTGTTGTAGGGAGTAGAGGTGAAGTAGAATGACGAATGACAAGCCCTCTTTTTTCCTGTCAAAACTCTTCGTTTTGCGAGCGCACATGATGGCCACCGGATACGCTAACAACAAAAACATTAAGCACAGCAGCTGTATTGCAGGCGACACGCCAGCTAAGACAGTTTGTTATTGGCAGTCTTGTCAAAATTCAGAAGTGCAGTGTTTGATTCAATAAAGGTCTGTTTACAGTCAGTATACAGACCCACAGTTCTTCGGGCTTTATCAGTACGCAAACGTTACCATTTCAGTTTTTTTCTAAAGAAGCTATATAATCGAGAGAAGCGGCATAGAGAAAATGGGAAAAGCCCCGAATCCCGAATCCGCGCTGGATGTTCAGAAAGGACGGAATCGAACGTAATCGCAATGGGAAATAAAACTGAACAACTGGACGGAAAAGTGAAAAAAGCAGACGACAGACTGAAACTGCAGACAGATCAGAGGAAACCTAAAACGGAGTTCGTCTATACAAATCCCGGATACAAATCCGACATCTTGTACCATATGCGAGAAAAGCTGAGTGAAATATTCCAACAAAAAGAGCATGAAGCAAAGTAATTTTTTTCGCAGAACTTCTCGCTCACGTACGTTAGAAAGAAACTCTGCACACGCTGGTTCTACAGACTTGGACTGTATACTTTCGGTTAACTTGACTTTATTCTTCCCAATTCAACATTACACGTTCTGTCCCACGATCTATCTCAATACCATCTGGCTAAGAGTTACAAAAATGCTACGTTTATTAGCTACGGATATACACACCCAGATACGTAAGTCCAGAGTGGTAAGATAATTTAAGCTAACTTGACAAAGTTCCAGTTTTGGTTTACACATTCTTCAATGATTCATGGCCACTAATTTCCTGTTACATCGGTTTGTTTGACAATCATAGAGGGTGTTATTCAATGCATGTGGTTTTACTAGGGACTATTTGATTAAATACATCATTGTTTGTGATAACACAATGCTGGTTAATACTTCCTTTGACATTCTAGAAATCAATTTTAGCGACAACGAAATAATAGCTTACTTAATCAACTACTAAATATATCGAAACAGGAGAATTTTTATTATGGGACTTGCAAACTTTCCACGACAATTTCAGTTTACTTAGTCTGTGTTTAACTGGACCATGGGTAGTCCCTCTAGCCTCTGTCGCTTTGTTCAGTTGTCGAGCGAGACTGTAAATAAACCGACAGGAAGAAAATGGCCGCGTGAAGTCCTGGGGGTGAGAAACGCGCGTCCAGGATTTCATGTGGGCATTTTTTCTCGCTTTCTTTTTCGCGTCACGCACAAGAGCTAAGCGAAAGAGGGACTACTCGAAGTCTACTTGCCGCACCAAATCCAATAACTTGTACCCACCCAATCAGATAACTAATCTTACCCAAAGCTTTGTTTTCTTTGGAAGAACGTGGATGCAAATGACTGCTAAGCCGCGTGTGGAAAGCACTCGCACGGCTAATGTCGTCGCACTTAGTTGGGTCGACATTGCTCGGACCCTTCAGGACTTGCTGGCTATATGTCATTTAAGTTTTAGACCCTAAGAATTTTCCACGATTGCTTCCCTGACCGAGTTGATGGTCGCGGCCGGTCAGTGAACATTAAACTGGCTCTACTTTTTGTGTTTTCTTTCTTTTTCCCATAGGTCCGCTGGATCGAGGCTGTCAAGAACTGATTATCCCTGCGTGTAAGAAATTTCTAGTGTCTCAACAAACCCTTATATCAGTTGACACCCAGAAACGCTGGTATTTTCACGCCTACAATAAGAATTACAGTGAGAAGAACGTAGAGACCGACTTCCCTTCAGATTTTCTAAAACTCTCAGAGAAGTATCCCAAGTGCAAAGAGAATCTCAAGAAGTTATACTGTGGGGAGTATTTTCCACCGTGTTTTCCTGACGACAATCAGGGACATTATTCCATTTGTAGATCGGTTTGCGATGACATTGTCAGGGACTGTCCGGAGTTTTTCAGGTAATTGAATGCCCCAAGAATGCGCGGAAACATTAGTGAAACAAAACACAATTGCTGTCTGCAATATGGAGGTAGTGTTCGCATGTTTGGGCTGCATCAAGTTGATATCGGCGTGCGGGAAGCGTAGACCACGCATTTTCCATCTGTGATGAAGAAGCAGGCACACTCAGTAACTGTATGACGATGGAGTACCCTGCGAGTATCACTCCTGCTAGCTAGTGAGACTATGAAAGTCTGTTGCCAGAGTGCATCGATTCTTTCGATATACCTACTTTCCCTCTAATCCGTTTGCCGAACGTGATACCATTCTGGAACAATAGGTTTTGATTAAACATGTTACTCACCAAAAGCTATTGTCCTAATTCTCTGCTACTGTACCTAAATTACACCCTACCCCGCCGGGGGGTTACTCCTCAAAGTTTTCAGTGGGAGTGTGCGGCCCGAACCTTAAAACCTTTGCAATCTCAGGGAGGTGATTTTACCTCATTTCCTGATCTAAGCGAAAAATTAATACCCCTGATTAAAATTACTACACGGCTCTAAATTCGACCGCAGCAAACCAAAAATGACTTCCATTTCGCGTAAACATTTGAGAAGGGCTACAAAGTTGCCATTGTTGCAAAGTTATGCCTTGTTAGGTGCTACTTCTTGTAAGCCGATGATATCTTGACGCAGTTTGTAAGTATTTATTTAGTTTCAAAGGAATTATAACCTCTGCATGTGAAAAAAAAATCCTCAGTGATCTCCAACCTCTATGTTTCAATTTTGGGTTGTCTTGTTACTCCTTGATCTGCGGCTCACATCCAATAACCCCAATCTCTTATACTGTAGACTGCAAAACACATAGCCCAAGATAAATCATAACAGTTCTCTCGTTGACATTTATAGGAATGATTTTATGGAAGCTGAGTACTGTGCGCTTCTGGGAAAGGGAAACACTAGTCATGGATATTGCAAGCGTACTGATTGGCCTCCTCCCTTCAGCTGGGTTCGCTATTTACAACGAGGTTCAGGTTTGTGCAAAGTTCTCCTAATGCATCCAGGAAAAAAAAAGAGAATTAAAAGATCTTTAATACATCTTGAGTCAAATATGTATTAAAGCAACAGGCATGTTAGGAAGTAATCGTGCTGGTGAGCAAGGAAGCAAGTAGGGTTTACACACGCTGCTTTTGTGACAGGCGTCCTTAACTCACGACTCGATCGAGGAATCGATGAAAATTAATGATTTATTTATTACGTGTATCGAGTAAGACGTGACCACCTAAAGTGCGCGGTGTTGCATGTGTTACACTTTGGGCAATTGAGAGTTTTAGCGCTCTAAAAAGCATTTGTATGGAAGGATAAAATCGCACAATGAAATAAAATGTAACCATTTTGACTGCAATAAAGAACTCAAACTCCCCCCTCCCGCGAAAAACAACCACTACCACAACAACAACAAAAACGATGAAATTGGCCAAGTGGACAACAGAAACCAGGCATGCGGAAGGTGATTATATTTTCTTCATTGTAGTCAAAAAGTAATATTTTATTTCATTGCGCAATTTTATCCTTCGTCATTATAAAGTCCATACAAATGCCTTTCAGAGCGCTCAAATTCTCAACAGCCTGAAATGTAACACAACACCACGCACTTAAGCTGTCTTAGCCGAAACAGGTTTCTAAGCGATACTAAAGCGACAGGTTGCTAAGCGATACTACGACAAAAGTGCACAGTTTACTTTAAGCAGATGCTTGCGCTCTCTTTGGCTACTTTTAGGTCTTATGACGTCTAAAATGAAATTGTTTATCTAAAATGAAATTATTTGTTTATCGTTATAAGCTTAATAGCCGGTCTCTTAGGAAATTAGAAAATATTTTTTCCACTGTGAGAGCTGATTCCTGGGAAATAAAATTTACTCTTTCCTCGAAACCAGTCATAGAGTGTTAAATATGACTTTAAACGAATGCCACGATATGAAAATAAGCAATTCAGTACAACTTCGCTTTATAAAATAACTGAGCCACTACGCGCGCTCTCATTGGTCGATTGGTGTGTTTAGATGAGAGTTTGTAACCACGGTTATAATGTTTCAGATTTGCGCGTATTTATAAGAATTATTTTATAAAAGCAGTAGAGCACTTTTTCCGTGTTTACATAGCCTCATCTTAACAACTGTCTCGAATTCTCCCAACCCTCCTCGTGTTTAGATGAGACTATGTAAACACGGAAAAAGTGCTCTATTGCTTAAATAGTAACCAACTTAACTTGTCTTATTTCAGGCAGTGTAAGTCCCTCGGATAAAGTCCCGTCAGAGGCAACTGAAGGTGCTAAAGTGTGGCCCATTGCGGTGTCAGTGGTAGTGTCTCTCGTCATTGTGGGACTCATAGTGCTGATCGCCATCTGGATGAAGTGGCGATGGCATCGCATCCCAAGATTTGGTTATAAAAAACATGAAGAAGACATGGCGCCTTTGGAAACCGCAGCCGAACTTTAAAGTCGCAAAACTCAAAACGGATACGGAACACAAAAATTCTGCTTTAGTTTAATACCCCCTTTTTAGTTGTACTATATACACCCACCACTCCCTGTATTGGGCTGGATTAGTTAGTGTTCCAGTTAAGTATCTGATGATATGGTTTCCAGTTCCAGTTTCTGAGATTGCTATTAGTTTTATAACGCATAGTACTTGTCTATTTCTCACGTTTTCGTGACCTCGTAGCTCGTGGTAACATTTAGATTTTTTGTGTCTTTAAGTTTAGCGACCAAGCGGTAAATTAACAGCAGAACGCGCGACAGCATTAGCCAATTAGGCATCAATATCATACCCAGAGCCCGGAATGGGAACGAGAATTCCCGTTCCGCTGGGAAAGGGTAACGCGGGCTTTGGGAACCGACATTGATCTTAAAATAGCTTTTGCCCTTTGTATTCATTGGAAGATGGTCGTAGCAAGTAGAATATCTTTCTCTGAGATCACCTTCTCTTGTAAAATATCATTAGAACTCCAATTAATTAATTACGCGGAACTCTTGCTATAAGCGTCATTTGAGAATGAATTGTTGGGTAGAACTGTCCAAGGGGACGTTAAATATGTAGTTCAGTTTAATCCGAATCATGAGTTTTTATTTGGTGTATTTAGGTTGGTTTTTAACCAATTACATTCTCACAGCAAAGACCAATCTCGTGTTATATTGATTCCTTCTGGGCAATATAATCACAAACTGCATAAAACTGTTGTCAAAAAAGCGATGATAAAGAAAAAAAAACCCTTTTGACCAGTTTCTTTTACAGGTAAGAAGAAAAAAGAAACCAAAGTAGAGTTTTAAAATCATTGTTTCTTTTAGGTGTCATTAAAAAGGACAAAGATGAGCTAATAATTACAATAATATCGAGACACTTTTTGATGGCTGTAAAATATCAGATCCGGCTTCTACGGTCAAGAATAGCCTAGAGCTTCTCAAATAAGCAGCAGAATTATTCGGTGCTCACACATTATTAATATACCAAGCCCATTAATGGGTCGTTGGCCTCCCGGGAATAATGGATAAAAGTAATATACTGATAAAAAGCACTTAGACCCTTAGCAGTAATTCACCATGTGTCGTTGCATCATAGATCTTTCAATTTTTGTTCTTATATGTGAATTTGTGATCGCATTTTCTACTTCAGAAGGCGATCTGTGTGTCAGCCTTGAGAAAAGTCCTTTTGAAATGTGCATGAAAGCGGGTTATGACACAACTGCACCCTTTCCTGAAGATTTCACGGAAACACTGCAACAAGAAACAGCTCTGCAAATGAAAGAATTCTTTAAACAGGTAAAGAATTGTTCAACGAACGGTCTCGCAGAAGCCATCGAGTGTTCCTTCGTCGCTCCCAAATGTAACTCTCTCGGAGAACCTGTGTATCCGTGTAAACAAGTTTGCGCGGAATTTCTGAAACAGTGCGAACTTGGACTGTCCGGTTTCACTCTGGATTTTTTCATATCTTCGTGTCTCGTGCTTTCAAATGGTTCCTCTAGCTGCGATCAATGCTATACGCCTCCAAACTTCACTACTAATGCAAGTCAACCGGGTAAGTTACCAAAATAATGTATTTATTGGGATATTTATTAATGATCCCGGGAGAGGGGGGAGGGGGGTTGAATAGAGGCACGGCCTGTCTGGGCCAGTATTACGCAGCATAATATCTTCTGAATTACTCTTCGACGTCTCAAAATATCAACATTATCACAAAAGGGCAACAAAGTTGTTTATCAAATTTCTTGCCGCAAGAAGTGTATTAAAGTTCCAATTATAGTTTTTTTTTTCCCACGGCTGAAACCAAGATTGTAATTAGAGTCTTGTTCGTATTAAGGTTTGGTTGACAGTAAAGAAAGACGAAATGAGAATGACGAGTAAAATATCCAATAATGTTGTTCTACAAATATATTTATGCATTTTTGAATGATCTGATTGGTCCGCCATCTCATGGAAATTTACATGTTTTGGTGATGTTGAAAAAGGTAAGAACCGGAGCAAGGAAACACGGTATCTGAAAATTTAATCTGGAAATTAGTACAGGAAATCGTATGAATGCGAGTGCAATTAAAGATTTGCACTACAAGTGATACTTGAAAATTCTCTCAAAATTACACGAGCCCTTAGACAAGTGCAGTTTGAAAGAATTTTTAATATCACGAGAAGTTTAACTCGATCTTTCGTACGGTCTCTCATTTGTAATATGACTGAGAAAGAATTAACTCTAACTCAGTCTGCTCTTAGCCAGTCATGTTCTGGTAACACAACGTATTTTTTTACGGCTTCACGGCTTTACAGAGCAAACATGCCTACTTGTTTTATGGCAACGTCAACTGCACGTCGAAAGCGAAAGCGTCTGACAGCGTGCGATTCTCAAGTCCAAAGTGAGGGATGGATCCTGCAACTTTTTACCCCTTGTCCAGCACTCACTTTCATATTGAAATTACTAGTAATAAAAATAAACCTTACGGCGTTGTATTGTTGTATTGTCTATTTATTCAAAAGGAACCTTGCATTTTCTTTCAAGGTAATAAGATAAACATGAAACATTTTTTTGAAGGAGGTCGGAGTCTAGTAATGTTCCCTCACAGGTTAACACATTGTATCTAGCTTCTTCCACGATCCCTTTTCTTTTTAACAGGCCCGTTGGATCGAGGCTGCCAAGAGCTCATTATCCCAGCGTGCAAAAACTTGGGGGCCTATAACAATACCCTTATCTCGGTCCCATCTCAGAAGGAGCTGTACTTGTGGTTTTACGAAAAAAAATTATACCGAGGACAGCGCAGAAACAGACTTTCCCGAGGTCGCACGAAAGATGTTTGAGCAATACCCAAAGTGCCAGGAAAACATAAAGAAATTGTTCTGTGGAGAATATTTGCCGCCCTGTTTTCCAGATGAAGCTCCTCGCTTGTATAGCCTTTGTCAACCTCTTTGTGATCAGATTGCCACAGACTGCCCAGGTTTTTTCAGGTATAGTTTTTCATAACATAGTATGCTTAGCGCTTGTTGAAATTTCGACTTTTTGATTCACCGCTTTCAAAAGCAGCAGTTTTATTCTTTTTCCTAGAAATCAAAGAAAAAATTGGTGTTTAATGAAAGATAAATCACTTTCCTTTCTAAGAACGATAACAGCCGATAAGTAGCTGCTCAAAGTATTATTCGCTCCGACAAAGGGCTAACGCTCGAAACGTCAGCTTCCCAATCTCTTTACCGTGGTCAATTCACATTATCAACCCAGTTAATAACTGAAATCAATGATCTTGCTCAAAGTGTTAGCCTCCTTAACAGCACTGCTGCCGAATCCAGTTGCTTCAAGTAAAATGGATACTTAGTCTATGGAACAAAAGGAAGCTTTTTCCCGCTAAGAAAATAGTTCAACTCCCATTTGATTTGTTTGAGACACCAACATGGCCAGGTAAAAAGGTAAAGTCTCCATACGAGCCAATTGCGGCCCACCAGGCCGGAGCTAGTCCCGGTTTCTGTAGCATGAAACCATTGCAGGGTTACCCCCAGCATTAAATTCGTCGGTACCCATTTATGAGCCTGGATGGAGAAAGGCACTGTGAGAGTAAAGTGTCTTGCTCAAAAACACAACACAATGTCCCCGGCCAGTGCTCGAACCCGGACCGCTCGCTCCGGAGTCAAGGGCACTAACCAACAGGCGTCATTTTTGGTGCCTCTTTGGTGGATGCGTTTTCTTTCTTTGTGAATGGCACTTGTAAGGGGGAATGTTAAGTTAAATTTTACATTGGATTGATATTGCTAACCTGTTTTAATTGTTCATTTTCAGTCATGACTTAATGGGTTCTGAATACTGCAGCACAATGGCAAGAGGAAATACTAAGCATGGTTACTGTCAAAGTACCGACTGGCCAGCGGCATTCAGCTGGGTTCGCTATATGGGTTAGTCCAGTCATTCGATTAGTCGGTCGGTGGGACAGTCGGTTGGACGTTCGATCGGGCGGTAGGATAAACAATCGGACGGTCGATCGGTCAATCGATCGGTCAGTGAGTGAGTGAATGGGTGAGCGAGTGAGCGAGTGAGTGAGTGAGTGAGTGAGTGAGTGAGTGACAGTAACAGTAACAGTAACAGTAACAGTAACAGTAACAGTAACAGTAACAGTAACAGTAACAGTAACAGTAACAGTAACAGTAACAGTAACAGTAACAGTAAATCTTTATTGCGCCTTACCCTCCAAAGGGAGGTATCGGTCTTGTTACAATAAAGGTGATGATGTCTAGTAGAATTACTAATTAACTAAAAGATCATACAATAACTTCTAACACAATTGGTATAAAATTATTATATTTAATTATATTTTGAATTTAGGATGTCTTTTCTCTTCTGAAACATT
>JAHPZR010040240.1:0-27939 GCA_019787425.1 Platygyra sinensis | reverse complement strand
GAAATATATTGCCCAAATTTACAGAGCCCAGTATGGAGCCGCCATGTAGGTGTACCTATAAGGGGCACCAACATGGCGGCCGGAAAATAGTGTAAACATCTGGAACTTTCTTTGGCTATCTAGGCAGCTGGTTATCTGAAGTGATCGGGCAGACATTTAAATAAGCACTTTTTCTAATACTTTAACTTCTAAAAAAGGTTATAAAAATCCCGAGATAAGTATATATTTTTTTATCTTTATATCACCCACCGCCATAGCTCTGAAATTTAAAATGTGCCTGTTTTTAGACGAAGCACGTTCTTGAGCTGAAAACTTGTTCATAGATATAAATTTACTCCGTCTCATGTCTGATGAAAATAAAAACTTTGGTGGCTCTTTAGCTTTGGATTTTAGTAAATAATGACGTCACGTGCAACCCAAGAATTGCAAGAGATCAAGAGATATTTTTGGGATTAATTTGATAGAACAAGGGATATCTCCTGTACTATTGAGGGAACTATTGGCCCGAACAATGGAATTTACATTGAGAACAAGAGAGGGAAAGAGAAATTTCCAAAGGATCAATGTAACATGCTACCACCACCCCTCCCCACCCTTGGTGGGTCTCTTTATTGACCACCTAACTAGAGAGAAACTCAAAAACAAACAAAACAAACTCAAAAGAGGGATCCTCTTAACATATCTTGCAAGGTATTTTTCTGTTCTTCTTCTTCTCAGCCGATTGATTATAGCCTGCGTGGCAGGCCGTAGAAAGGAAGGGAAGCCAAAATGAGCGATCCTTCCGCACTTTGCACGCTCGTTGGAAGCCTGCCAGGCAGGAAAGGTTAATTATGATGTTTAGGATTGGGAACACAACTAACTGTGAACATGATTTTCTTTATATCTGTCTAGATAATATGCGATGACACATATGCATTTCCAAGAAAAAGTATGGATGCCTTATCTTCTCTTGGTCTGCTGGGACTGATCGTGCCTAAGGAACTTGGTGGCCTGGGTCAGAATCATGTGTGTGTTGCAATGGTTGTGGAGACAATAGCTCGATATGGCTGCTCGAGCACTGCTATGGTGTACGGTGAGCATTGTGTCTTGTGAGGGAGTTTTGAATGATGCGGTCAGCGCTGAGAAACCAGTGCGTTTTATGAATTGATATGTGAGAGATTCTAATAGATAACAATGATAATAGATTTCTGTGGATGATTGTGTTAACTAATCAAATACAAGGAAGTTACTGACAGTTGATAGGCAAACAAAAACAAGCACTCTTATTTACATCCTTGACCAGTAAATCGAAGTCGCTCGAGGATCACTGTCTAGGGAAAAGTATGTTTTTCGATGATGAAAACGCCACTTACTGCAACAGGACACCTCGCAAAGTGTGCATTTAGCTGTAATTGTACATGTCTTTATGTTCTTTTCGCAGTGATGCATTTAGGCGCAGTTGCAGCAATGCTTTTCCGATATCACAACAACAAAACCATTAAAGATGTACTTACACGACTTGACACCGACAAGCTCGTTGGAACACTGGTGTTTAGTGACCCTGCTACAGGTATGGAGGCCAGTGGTATCTTGGTGCTATCCCGCCATGGCTGGCGTTGTAGATGTTTCAAACTTGGGCTAAATACTAACATTACAGACCTTTACTTTCATGCAATAACAGATTTAGCAGACTTTTGTAATGAAAATTGCGGTCACACCACCGAGCGTATCCGCCATAGCTTGAAATGTACACGCAAAATTTTTCTAGCGTACAACAGACCTCAAGCGCAGTTTAAGGCCTGGGTCAGGAATGTAAAGTGGAAATGTGGTTGGACAGCTACATCTCTGTTATATTTGTTTTAGTCTATATTTGTTTTATCAAGCTGAACTTTTCCCTGATTATGAAACTCGACGTCCTGCCCTGCCTTAACATATAATTTTGACCACGTGACATGTCACGTGATCGTTTTGTGAAATTTTAGTAAACCGGCGAATTGGTGGCGAATTTTCGGTCTATTAATCAATAAATGAGCGTTTTCGATGCAAATTGAAATTATCTATCTTGCTACATTTGGCATGATCTTCCTTGATTTCATTTTTAGAAGATATAAATGATCAAAGGTCAAATTTTGTTGAAAAAGACGACCTTTCACCCTATAAGATGTTTCTGTGAAAAGAGGGACGGTCACATAAAACGCGTTTTCACGGGATGATATTGATAAAAACCACCACCAATTCATCAAAAAATGTCTATTTTCCGCTAAACGTCACGTGACCCAGGCCTTAAACTACTTGAGACTCTCTTAAGGTTGCGTTATTTGTGAATAATTTCTTATCACAAATCAAATAACATGAGACACCTGTACAGTCAAGGTACCTATTTATTTCACACGACAGGTGGGCATAACTGGTTCCCATTCTCCTCCAAATCAAAGCAGTTAGACGATGGCAGAATTCAAGTTTTACGCTATGGGGCCTGGGTTACCAGTGCAGGATTTGCAGATTTCTACGTTGTTGAAAGCACAAGCCCGTCGTTTGGAGGCGAGTTTATGAACCTCAGCCTGTACCTTATGTTTAAGGTAAGGTTTGCTTGCTTGTGTCTCTCTGACCATATTCATGCAGATTTTCAGTGTTAACTGTTGTGGGCTACCCTCCGGGCATTAAATAAAGTTGATTGCGATCATTAACATCATCATCAGCATCATCATCATCATCATTATTATTATTATTATAATTATATTATTTTCCAGATTGTCATTATTATTATTTTGCATAATTGAAAAGTTCTTTTCTAAAAGAAGTATTAATTTCAGTGTGTCGGAGCTTGAGAGTAATAACGTTTCGTTTGAATAGCAAAACTCAGTGACAAATGTTTCTGTTACTTAACAGCCGCAATGTTTGTGTCCCTCCGAGGGGCACCAACATGGCGTCTCCATACAAAGCTCTATAAATGTGGGTGACACACTTCTGCAAATAACGCGCGAATGAAACATCGCACAGACCTCAATCTTGGCCGGCGAGGTTGTTTATATACCAATCATCTATTATATTCCATAATTTATTGAGTGTTTATCATTTTTATTTTGATGACGTGACAGTGCAAACCAGCAATAGAAAATATAGCATGTTCAAATGCAGCTTTTTCGATGACTACAGAAATTCTCGCGCGCTCATTGGCTAATTTTTATCGTCGATAAGCGGACAGACACCTGAATTTATAATTTTGCGATGCGTCAACGAGCGAGAGCGGACAATTTGACAATTTGTCATCGAAAAAAAAACAAATTGATGTCAGTTTTTAATGCGTGTGTCCTTTTATTGATAATGAATTTCGTCATAACATCAAAGTAGTCTGCGTTCCACACCTACTTTGACGATGTTATGACGAAATTCATGGTCAATAACAGGATAGACGCTTGAAAAACTGACGTCAATTTGTTAACTGTGGTATGTCCTTTACAACCGACATGTGGCCTGACTAATGAGGTAATAACTTCAATAACTCAACAATCCTACAGGAGGAGGTTCGCTCCAGCAGTGATGAGTGGTCAGCGTTGGGCATGCATGGTAACCAATCCAGCCCAGTCGTGTGTGAAGGCGTGTTGTCAGCAGACAGACTGATTGGTTCATTTGGTGAGTCGAAGCACATTAACCCACAGAAGTGTTCTCTTAAGAATTAGCGACTGGCATATCTTTGAAACATACAGCTTATAGAAAAGCTCGATCCCATTTGTCACACTTGGAGACAATGGAGCTGTTAGTGTGGACGTACTGAAAGGTGAAAGAGGTTCCGACTAACCTTGCCCCTCCTTGGTTTCAGAGAATAGCATGTTGTTCGGTGGTATCAATCCTGTCGAGAAGAGATGTCGGAGTGATGAGAGTGCTCGCCTTCCACCGATATGACCTGAGTTCAATTCTGGCCCAGTGCCACATGTGGGTTGAGTTTGTTGTTGGTTGGTTTTTCTTCGGGTTCTCCAGTTTTTCTCCATCCGTAAAAAACATCACCAAATTCCAATTCCACCCGGATAGAAGACCTGCAGCTGCATGAAAACTAGCTGAGGCTGATGTAATTTATTTATTATTTATAATCTTCATGGTCGATGAAATGAATCATCATTGAATATCGAGAAACATTTCTTGGGCGGTGAAAAACAAAAATTCCGCTTGCGCACGTTGTTTCCGACTCAATCTCGCATTTCTTTATCAACAGGTGAGTTCCCATTGGCTGGTCATGAAGTTATTGACCCATACTTCCTTCTGTTCAGTTCTGCTTGCTGGAATGGGATAGCCCTGGGTGCCATCGATATTGCTAAGAAACATGTCATCAGAACGGACCATGCCGACACAGGCCTGCGCGTAGCGGATTATCCAATTATACAGGTAGAAAGCATCATTGATATTTCCACTTATTATATGGCTAGCTCCGTGAGCGGGCAAGATGAACCAAATCGCGCGCTGTGATTGGCTACCCGAGCGGGCAAGATGGAGCCATCTTGCCCGCTCGGGACTACCCGCTGCATCCCGAAAGCAAAATTTCACCAAAAGCCATATAATAAATCCTTTATTGACCAAGTTTGTTCGGTCAAGATGGCTGGATATTGGCCTCGTTCTTTTTATTGCGAGTTTATAGACCTCGACTTCGTCTCGGTCCATAAACACGCAAAAAAAGAACTTGGCCAATATCCAGCCATCTCAACCTCACACTTGGTCAATAACCCATACATATTAACCCAGGGACTGCCATACGGGCGGATATCACCAGGCACTAAACGAGCAATGTAGATATGACTCTAGCTCAGAAATAACTCTTACTTGAACAAACTAATTTGAGGGCCTTTATTTCTCGGACCTTGTTATTTCTTTCTTTGTTAATGAACGAACGTGTTATTCTACATTTCTTTCCAAGACACAGTTACGAGTAACATTCATATTTTCGATGATGTTTTTTAGGATTACTTTGGTAAATCTGTCACGGAGACTAACTGCGCCAGAATGATGCTCTTCAGCGTTGCACAGGGAATGGATCACGTGACCAATAACAACGACTGGTCTATCTATAAAGAGCCCCTGATGGCACCAATGTAAGCAGTGTCATGCTACCCAATAAAACAACTTGTCACATGCCATTCTATACCGAGACATATGTGGCAATGCTATGCCATGCCCAAAATATTTCATATGCATTCTATGCCACGGCATACCATACCATTTGATGCCATATAATAAGGTAACATAATATGTAACGTGCCATGTAGTGCCATACCACAGCATCCCGCATGCCATTTTCTTGCAAAATATTATGACATGCCATCTGGTGTAGCATACCGTGCCACACCGTATCAACCCTTTGTCATAACATGACATGACATGACATTCAATGCGGTGAGTTCATTTAGTTTTCCCTGTTTCTTCCGTTGTAGTCGAGGACAGTTCCATCATTGGTGCTTCCAAGTGAAAATCAAAGCTGCAGCCAACGTCAATTACGTCACTGACGAGATGATGCATGCTTGCGGTGGTGTTGGGTACAAGAAAGAACTGGGTAGGTCTACTTTAGTACAAGCAGTAAAAGAAAAGGGACGTAACAATAGCACAGTGACGAGAGATGCTCGCCTCCCATCAGTGTAAGCTAATGTGTTCCGGGTTTGAAAATCAGACAGTTCTGTCCGCCGGGCTTAATGGTTTGCCTCTCTCCATAGAAACCAACATTTCTTAACTCCAATTCTAACTGTATTCCGAGGGCCAGCATATTGTCAGTCTCAAGACCGCTCGGTGCTAACCTCGTTGGACACAGTTGATTTATTTAGTCATTGCGCATCTTAGTCAAAAGGAGGAATTCTCTAAGATCTTGAGATGGGTGGGTCATGCAGGCTTAACAAGAAAACGTTGAGTAAGTCTGTGTGTAAATGGAAATGAGGCAGCATTACTGCAGCTGGTAACAGCATATCAAAAGACTGTCTTTTTTAAATTATAAAGGACACGTGGAAAGAACTTCATCTCTAGAAATTGTTGCCATTACGAGGGTTTTTAGAGTGACCATCACTTCTTTCCTGGCCATACTTTAAATGAAAGTTTCTTCATCTGCACTACAGGTATAGAGCGTCTTTTACGTGATGGCAAAGCAGGATGGATGATGGGTGCTAGCAACGAAGTGCTGAGACAGCTAGTTGGAAAAACCAGCCTTTTAGGCCTTGGTGCAGTGGATTTATGGTACATAATGGAACTGAGCTTATTCCTGGCTGCTAGCTTCTTGTTCTTTTTCTTGTTCTTGTTGTTATTATTGTTGTTTATGTTGTTGCTGTTCTTCTTGTTCATCTTCATGTTGGATTTGTTGTTGTTGTTGTTCTTCTTCTTCTTCTTCTTTTTCTTCTTCTTCTTCTTTTCCATCTGTGTCCCTGACGTCTTCTTCTCCTTCTTCAGTTAATCTTCAATCCTTACTTCTCTTTTTGAAAAATAATGTATTCGTATCACATTGGCTCCTAGGTTGAAGGTTCCTGACAGACGCGTTCTTAATTCCGAGATTAGGAAGTTGAGCGGTGAAGCGAAGAGAGACTTGGCACGTAAACTTCTTATTGAAGCAGACAATGATGACTCAGTTTCAAATCACAATAGACAAGACTCTTACCAAGATTCAGAGTTTGAAAACCCGTTCAACACCAAGCCTCCCGCAATGTTGAAGCCTCTAGATACCCCTGACGGGGTTGCTCATGAACCATGCCTCAAACCAGACAGATTCACTGCCTTGAAACTGCTGTCTGTTAAGTCATTTGGGGAGATGATTGCCGAATATACCTTTTCCTTGCACCAACCCACTGACTGTACAGGATGCTTCCCTGGCCAGTACGTCAGAGTGAGGATTGGGAAGAATCAGAGGTTTTTCTCGCCTGTGTCACGCACTAAAGAGTTTGGCAAAATTTCGCTGTTGCTCAAGCATGAGACACATGGAGTGTTCTCGAATTCCATCCGCTCTCTTCAATTGGGTAAGAACAGCTGCAAGAGATATTTTGCCCGTCTCTGTTTTATTCCAGCACTTGGATCTAATATCTTTTGACAAGGGATATACATCCTTGTACTTTTTTTTTCATCCCCAGATTTAATCTATTTCAAAACAATATATGATGTAAGATGACATTTATTCTCGCAGCTAGGCGACTCTCCTTCAAGGTAGTATTCGAAACCCTTTTACTTTCTGGACAAAACAGCGCGAGCCCTGGAGAGTACTGCTATGAGGCAACGTGGCCGAGTGGTTAGAGCGCCGAACTGGGAAACACGGCGGAGGTTCCGTTCTGACCACCAGCTGGTGTTGTTCTTGGTAGCCCGAATTCAATACCTCGGTTACTCTTCTAAAAAGCCAACTGGTCCGCCTCCTGCCAGCTGGGATTGTTGATTTACATTGTATAAGTTTAGTGTTTCCATTGGCTCTGAAAAATCCTGTTTTGGGAGTGGCCAGTTAAGACATTTTATTTATTTTCTGTGGAAAGTTGCTTCATCAATGTGACGACATATGGATTTTTTGTTATTTCTGTCTTTCAGGCGAAACAGTAGATTTCTGTGGACCTTGTGGGGGATACGAATACCAGTCCAACTCTACCAAATACTTAACTCTGTTAGTGGGTGGCATGTCATGTCAGCCCGCAGTCCAGATTGTGCGTGAAATAATGGCCAACCCAAAGGACCATACCATTGTGTCTCTTCTCCTCTGTGCTGCCAAGCCAGCTGATATTCCTTATCGCCAAGAATTACAGAAGTATGCCTTGCTTGACAAACGTGTGAAAACTTCATTTACAGTGTGCGAGGTTGATTGCGATGACTGGGAGGGAGGAGAGGGTTATATCGATGCCAATCTTTTATCCAATGCACTGCCCTCCCAAGAAGAGTCCAGTCATCGAGTGCTCGTGAGCGGGGGCCCTCGTCTGGTCATGGGAGTGCTCCAGGGGCTCAGAGTGTTGGGGTACTCAAGTGAAAAGATCTTCGTGTACGGTCAGTTTGGAGTCCAACAGATCAGAGCTGTTTATGGAAAATACGCGAAACTTGCACAGCACAGGGAGAATCATATCATCAATGGATACTATTAAAGACTCTTGATTTTACTCGAGCTTGCAACACTAATTTTTATACAGTTTTATATCAGCAACAGATTGTTTAACAAGATGATTTCACTATAAATATTAATGTGTGGCCTGAGAATTCAATAGTACATAAAGAAATTACACCCTACCTCAGAGCGTTGTATATCCTCATCACTGCTTATTTGGCACGATTATTTTTAGTAAAGAGAAATCGTACTTTAATTCCTCGACTGAAAGAAAAAACTGTAACTTTAATGAGAACCGGCAGAATCAGTGGTAAAAGTGTGGTTGACCTGTCACTTTTCATGCACGTATGGCAGAAACACAGGAATATTTTAGTTACTAGACATACCATGCAAACTCGCAAAAGGTAAACTTTAATGATATTTAAACAACTTAGCCGAGGAGTTAAACCTGAACTGCCAAGAACGACTCAAATCTAAGTTAGTGGAACCCTCAGTCCCTCGGATAATTAAGAGATCAGTGCTCTTAAAATCGATGAGCATTTTTCATGTGTGAAAACTATACGCGCCTTTTGGTTTTATCTAGGGACCAGTTCATGGTAGCACCCAAAAAATATTTCAGACTGACAAGTAAAAGTGACCTGGGCATATTAAAGCATTCCATGTTAATGGTTCATTTCTTTTGCTTGTGTTTCTTAATTAGTTCTTGCATGTACATGTAAAAAAACTTTTGCTGCAGAGCGAGTGTAGCGAGCGAGCAGCAGCATAATCAGGATTTAAAAAGAATATATAAAAAGGAGTACGAATTGTCGAATTCATCACTTTTTACCAGAATGCATTGCATTTAACCAGAGTGTACTGCGCCACTTTTACCAGAGTGCATTGCGCCACGAACAGCACGAAGATCTCATGCCGTCTTTTCGCGTGGATTCCAGTGAGAAATTTTGCCCTGATTTACCTGTGAAACGAAGTGAAGGAGATCGTGATTGACTTTCACAACTCTTGCTTTTGTTTTTAATGCAGTACGTGAAACTTTGTAAATCTGGACGATTAATTGTGACATCTTATTTTAAACTTAATATGTCATTTCTTAGCAGTCTCACCCTCCGTGGTCGAATTTTTAAATCAGATGAAGAGAAATCATCGTTACTAAAACTTGTAGAATAATTAAAACAACCGGAAACTGCAGAACACACGATCTATTCCTTTTCATCCAAACACGAATTAAACTTGTTGGACGCGTCTTCAACACTATCGACACTCTAGAGACATTTAAAGCGTACCAGTACATAATTTATAAGTGAGATTTCTGCTCCTACAATTTCCACATCTTTCCATTTTTATCTTTTCTATTTCCTGGTAAAGGCGAGGTAGATGTGTATCGTATGTGTATGCGCTTTATTATCTCGATCTCTTGTCACACCTCGCCATCGATGCGTCATGATGCAAGAAATTGATGCATATAAGGATAGATTTTAAGCTGCACACCACAATTTGACACTACTTTAAGAAATAAAGGTTATAATCGGTAAGACTTCGAACGCGTAGATAGATTAATGACTACGTAAAATATGTCACTATCAACAGAATGTGCCGTAGCATTACTATCTTTTAGATTCCTCTAGTATGGAACATGTCCCAATATTGCATTGTGTACGATTTCAACCAAAGGACAATTCTCGTATAATTGATTTTATATTTAGGTAACGGTAGTTACTGTAATTGTAAATTATGTTTCAGTTCTCAAGGAAGCGACTTAATCGATTCATTGTAGTATAAACTGCGCATGCCCTGCGCACTTAACGTTTAACCCCAATCATATGCTTCTGATCCTATACAATGTAATGTAATGTCTCGAGTGAGAGGACAAACATACGTGTCCTCTTTACATTGAATTTTGCGGTGGGCTTGGACGTCAGCATACTAAGGGCGCCAATGGTAACCGCTATCAGTCCATTTATTGAGCTCACTGAACCCAGCTCCCAACCCATGATGAGTGATGATGTACAGAGGAGAACTTAAAACCCATTACAAGGGCTATTAGGGTACATGCAGAGCTACCTTGCCTGCCCTGAAAAAGTGTTTTGAGAAATTTGGCAGGGAAAAAATAAGTTCCTTAACACCATGATAACCATAAGGAACAAAATACACCACAATTTCAATGTAAGGCTCTTGATAAACAGTGTTCAATGTCGACACATTTGTAGAGCCAGATGTATGTTGAATGTTTTTAATACAGCCGACTCATTGGATCTTATAAACGCATTACTAAGGATTCCCTTTTCAAAAATGAAGTGGCATGCTTGTAGGTACCTTGCTGCAATCATATAACGTTGCTGTAGAATGTAAAAGTAAACAAAACCACTTATCTCTCATCCATTCATAAAAATGGAACCTTCATCTCAATTGTAAGATAAACATTCATTTATAGTATCTGCATCTATGGCATAAATTATCATTCTCCAGTTATTTTTAAGCTAAAGAAGTATACCTATAAATTTAAAATAATTTTCCTTCTCTTACCTGCATTATCTTTGAAGGCATAACATTCAGTCTTGTCCCAGCAGTCACATTGCACATAGCTATACCTCAGACCATGGACACGCCTACCCAGTCCTTTTGATCCCTGTGATATTGATCAATTATTGGCTGCCGGCCAAAGTAGTGCCTCCCTTTTCCAAGCTTTTTTCCCCTTTTTTCCTTGAAGTGTACAAAGCTGCAATGATGTTCTTCAATTGGAAAATATAAGAAACAACAACACCCAGGTGTTACAAATTGCACGCATTATGAGAATAATTAAATTATAATGCCTTACCTGGTATGCATGACAAAGCGCGTAGGTTTTGTATGATCTGGTACTGAATGGATTGATAAAACTAGTCTTGAACTGGTATTGTCCAACACCGCTGTCTTCTACGGGGAGCTGCAGCTCATTTGCAGGGAGTTCTATCACCAACCAATAGAATGTACTCTTCAAAGGTACTGATCAACTTAAAGATGTTGTCATGGAGATACTTTCCGTCCAGGGATACCTCACAGAGAAAGAGAGGCCCAGCAAACTCAAACCCAGATTTCAGATCCCACCAGTAGGTCTAAAGAACAAAACTTGCCCTTTGCTGACCAGTTCGATTCTCTGAGATGAACAGGGACTCATAAACATCATGAAGACATGACCAGTCGTTTTCATTCATTGCAAAACCAATGGTAAGACCATCTGTGCAACGGATCTGGATCGTACTCTGCACCTGCTAATTACAAAAATTATTTCAAAAGCATTTCATGGTCAGAAATGGTGTTCTACTGTTTTGTCGTCGCTTAACACATCCTTTCTGCCTGAATATCTCGGTCATGTTTCAAGCAACTCTAAATCCAGTCTGCTTATTTCATTAACCACTGTTTGGTGGTTTTGTGTAAACGTTTGGGTGGTTCTTGGGAATTTTGGGAAAGAGATTTTTTTTTTTTTCTGAAAGGATTGATAAAATCGAGGTAGATATGAAATGTTGAAGATTTATTGGATTCGGAAAATTGAAATCTGAAGTGAAGAATTAGTAGATGGACACCAAACAGTCCCCTACCAACTTGGGGCTCTGTTTTGAGGGTTCAACGGTCTGGTAGTGTTTCCAACGCATTTTAATCCTAACAATTCCCTTTTAATATCGCTTCAAATTTCACTCCTATTTATGCTTACCCCAGCCTTAAGTGAAGCTATTTAGGACGTCATCACTTTCCGTATTTGCATAATAGACATTATTAAAAAACTGGATCATTGGATAATGCAATTCGAGAGTTTTCATTGGCTAAGCCATCATGGTGTATGAGCCACTATACCATGATCTACAGAAATGGCGAGCGTATGCTTGATATTTTTGGGCCTTTTTGTTTTTATTGTACTCTAGTTTTCTATATTTTGGGGGCATTTTTAATAAAACAAGTATTCCACTCGCGCTTGTTGGATATGAGATGATTATTTATAGCCAACTCGGCGCTACTCGTCTCGTTGGCTATCTATCATCTCATATCCAACGCGCGCTCATGGAATAATTGTTAATTATACAAAAACATGAATATCTCTAAACTGAAAACGCCAGTCTTCTTTACTTTGTAAATCCTTTCAAATAAGCAGCAATTATTTTGTGCTCCATAGGCACTTTAAAGGCTTTAACCAATCTAACTACAGTTTTGAGTCATTGAATGGATCTGAAAGTAGCAATTTCATTTAAACTAACAACAACATAAGTTGAGTAAATGTTATAACAAAAGGGGTCAGCAAAATTGCATATTGCGCCAAGTTTTTGTTAGAATATGTAATTAGAACCAAAATGATTAACTTTGTCAAATTCAACTCAGTCAATACTGCTTCAAAAACACAACAATAAAAAGCACTTAAAATTTCAGTAGGTTGCATTACTTCATGATCTGCAATGAGCCTTCTAGGATTCAAATAACACCATTGATGACAGCCATGCATGTAGATGTGCCAAACATTGAGGAGGTTGTAGTAAAACTTCATAATTAAATAAGACACACCAATATGGCTGTTATGATAAACATTGGGAATACCCTCTAGTCACCTTTGTCTCATCAAAAAGGAGTTTTCCAACTCCCAGTGGCTCTAGTCTTCCTCTAAGGACTGCAGTGGCTTTAAATTGATTAAACAACGTCAGTTGCTCGATTATTCTTTCTTCATGGATACCATCCCCTACTGTTCTCTTTGCCATTTATACCCTCTCCAAAGATCTCCAGCATGGAAGCTATTTTTACCCTCTTGATAGATAGAAAATTCAGTTTAAGAAGTACAGAAATTATCTTTATTTTCTCCTCTTTTTCTCTGAGATTTTGCCCGAACACCCTAAGTGAGAAATATGAAGTCTATATGCAGTCTCACGAAGGGGGTAGAGGAGGAGAGAGAGAGGGGGGGGGGGGGGGGTTGGTGGTTTGGAACAGTGGAATAATATAATCACATCAGGAATGACCCAGTACAAAAAACGGTAAGTCTTTGTGCAGCATAGGGGTGGGGGGTGACAAAATGCTGTCAAACAACCCCCTCAAGATATGGTCCTCAGGATGATCAGAGCCAAAATTACAGCGAGAAGATCTATCGCACGTAATTTTGGCTCTGATCATCGTGAGGACCATAACTTGAGAGGAGGGTTGTGACAGCATGTTTACACCCCCCACCCCTAAGGTGCACAAAGACTTACCGTTTTTTGTACTGGGTCCTTCCTGGATGTGATATATATTATTCCACTGTTCCAAACACCAACCCCCCACCCCCACCCCCCTATCTCCCCCCCCCGCTCTCGTCATCCTCTACCCCCTTCGTGGAGACTGCATATAGACTTCATATTTCTCACTTAGGGTGTTCGGGCAAAATCTCAGAGAAAAAGAGGAGAAAATAAAGATAATTTCTGTACTTCTTAAACTGAATTTTCTATCTATCAAGAGGGTAAAAATAGCTTCCATGCTGGAGATCTTTGGAGAGGGTATAAATGGCAAAGAGAACAGTAGGGGATGGTATCCATGAAGAAAGAATAATCGAGCAACTGACGTTGTTTAATCAATTTAAAGCCACTGCAGTCCTTAGAGGAAGACTAGAGCCACTGGGAGTTGGAAAACTCCTTTTGATGAGACAAAGGTGACTAGAGGGTATTCCCAATGTTTATCATAACAGCCATATTGGTGTGTCTTATTTAATTATGAAGTTTTACTACAACCTCCTCAATGTTTGGCACATCTACATGCATGGCTGTCATCAATGGTGTTATTTGAATCCTAGAAGGCTCATTGCAGATCATGAAGTAATGCAACCTACTGAAATTTTAAGTGCTTTTTATTGTTGTGTTTTTGAAGCAGTATTGACTGAGTTGAATTTGACAAAGTTAATCATTTTGGTTCTAATTACATATTCTAACAAAAACTTGGCGCAATATGCAATTTTGCTGACCCCTTTTGTTATAACATTTACTCAACTTATGTTGTTGTTAGTTTAAATGAAATTGCTACTTTCAGATCCATTCAATGACTCAAAACTGTAGTTAGATTGGTTAAAGCCTTTAAAGTGCCTATGGAGCACAAAATAATTGCTGCTTATTTGAAAGGATTTACAAAGTAAAGAAGACTGGCGTTTTCAGTTTAGAGATATTCATGTTTTTGTATAATTAACAATTATTCCATGAGCGCGCGTTGGATATGAGATGATAGATAGCCAACGAGACGAGTAGCGCCGAGTTGGCTATAAATAATCATCTCATATCCAACAAGCGCGAGTGGAATACTTGTTTTATTAAAAATGCCCCCAAAATATAGAAAACTAGAGTACAATAAAAACAAAAAGGCCCAAAAATATCAAGCATACGCTCGCCATTTCTGTAGATCATGGTATAGTGGCTCATACACCATGATGGCTTAGCCAATGAAAACTCTCGAATTGCATTATCCAATGATCCAGTTTTTAATAATGTCTATTATGCAAATACGGAAAGTGATGACGTCCTAAATAGCTTCACTTAAGGCTGGGGTAAGCATAAATAGGAGTGAAATTTGAAGCGATATTAAAAGGGAATTGTTAGGATTAAAATGCGTTGGAAACACTACCAGACCGTTGAACCCTCAAAACAGAGCCCCAAGTTGGTAGGGGACTGTTTGGTGTCCATCTACTAATTCTTCACTTCAGATTTCAATTTTCCGAATCCAATAAATCTTCAACATTTCATATCTACCTCGATTTTATCAATCCTTTCAGAAAAAAAAAAAAATCTCTTTCCCAAAATTCCCAAGAACCACCCAAACGTTTACACAAAACCACCAAACAGTGGTTAATGAAATAAGCAGACTGGATTTAGAGTTGCTTGAAACATGACCGAGATATTCAGGCAGAAAGGATGTGTTAAGCGACGACAAAACAGTAGAACACCATTTCTGACCATGAAATGCTTTTGAAATAATTTTTGTAATTAGCAGGTGCAGAGTACGATCCAGATCCGTTGCACAGATGGTCTTACCATTGGTTTTGCAATGAATGAAAACGACTGGTCATGTCTTCATGATGTTTATGAGTCCCTGTTCATCTCAGAGAATCGAACTGGTCAGCAAAGGGCAAGTTTTGTTCTTTAGACCTACTGGTGGGATCTGAAATCTGGGTTTGAGTTTGCTGGGCCTCTCTTTCTCTGTGAGGTATCCCTGGACGGAAAGTATCTCCATGACAACATCTTTAAGTTGATCAGTACCTTTGAAGAGTACATTCTATTGGTTGGTGATAGAACTCCCTGCAAATGAGCTGCAGCTCCCCGTAGAAGACAGCGGTGTTGGACAATACCAGTTCAAGACTAGTTTTATCAATCCATTCAGTACCAGATCATACAAAACCTACGCGCTTTGTCATGCATACCAGGTAAGGCATTATAATTTAATTATTCTCATAATGCGTGCAATTTGTAACACCTGGGTGTTGTTGTTTCTTATATTTTCCAATTGAAGAACATCATTGCAGCTTTGTACACTTCAAGGAAAAAAGGGGAAAAAAGCTTGGAAAAGGGAGGCACTACTTTTGGCCGGCAGCCAATAATGATCAATATCACAGGGATCAAAAGGACTGGGTAGGCGTGTCCATGGTCTGAGGTATAGCTATGTGCAATGTGACTGCTGGACAAGACTGAATGTTATGCCTTCAAAGATAATGCAGGTAAGAGAAGGAAAATTATTTTAAATTTATAGGTATACTTCTTTAGCTTAAAAATAACTGGAGAATGATAATTTATGCCATAGATGCAGATACTATAAATGAATGTTTATCTTACAATTGAGATGAAGGTTCCATTTTTATGAATGGATGAGAGATAAGTGGTTTTGTTTACTTTTACATTCTACAGCAACGTTATATGATTGCAGCAAGGTACCTACAAGCATGCCACTTCATTTTTGAAAAGGGAATCCTTAGTAATGCGTTTATAAGATCCAATGAGTCGGCTGTATTAAAAACATTCAACATACATCTGGCTCTACAAATGTGTCGACATTGAACACTGTTTATCAAGAGCCTTACATTGAAATTGTGGTGTATTTTGTTCCTTATGGTTATCATGGTGTTAAGGAACTTATTTTTCCCTGCCAAATTTCTCAAAACACTTTTCAGGGCAGGCAAGGTAGCTCTGCATGTACCCTAATAGCCCTTGTAATGGGTTTTAAGTTCTCCTCTGTACATCATCACTCATCATGGGTTGGGAGCTGGGTTCAGTGAGCTCATAAATGGACTGATAGCGGTTACCATTGGCGCCCTTAGTATGCTGACGTCCAAGCCCACCGCAAAATTCAATGTAAAGAGGACACGTATGTTTGTCCTCTCACTCGAGACATTACATTACATTGTATAGGATCAGAAGCATATGATTGGGGTTAAACGTTAAGTGCGCAGGGCATGCGCAGTTTATACTACAATGAATCGATTAAGTCGCTTCCTTGAGAACTGAAACATAATTTACAATTACAGTAACTACCGTTACCTAAATATAAAATCAATTATACGAGAATTGTCCTTTGGTTGAAATCGTACACAATGCAATATTGGGACATGTTCCATACTAGAGGAATCTAAAAGATAGTAATGCTACGGCACATTCTGTTGATAGTGACATATTTTACGTAGTCATTAATCTATCTACGCGTTCGAAGTCTTACCGATTATAACCTTTATTTCTTAAAGTAGTGTCAAATTGTGGTGTGCAGCTTAAAATCTATCCTTATATGCATCAATTTCTTGCATCATGACGCATCGATGGCGAGGTGTGACAAGAGATCGAGATAATAAAGCGCATACACATACGATACACATCTACCTCGCCTTTACCAGGAAATAGAAAAGATAAAAATGGAAAGATGTGGAAATTGTAGGAGCAGAAATCTCACTTATAAATTATGTACTGGTACGCTTTAAATGTCTCTAGAGTGTCGATAGTGTTGAAGACGCGTCCAACAAGTTTAATTCGTGTTTGGATGAAAAGGAATAGATCGTGTGTTCTGCAGTTTCCGGTTGTTTTAATTATTCTACAAGTTTTAGTAACGATGATTTCTCTTCATCTGATTTAAAAATTCGACCACGGAGGTGAGACTGCTAAGAAATGACATATTAAGTTTAAAATAAGATGTCACAATTAATCGTCCAGATTTACAAAGTTTCACGTACTGCATTAAAAACAAAAGCAAGAGTTGTGAAAGTCAATCACGATCTCCTTCACTTCGTTTCACAGGTAAATCAGGGCAAAATTTCTCACTGGAATCCACGCGAAAAGACGGCATGAGATCTTCGTGCTGTTCGTGGCGCAATGCACTCTGGTAAAAGTGGCGCAGTACACTCTGGTTAAATGCAATGCATTCTGGTAAAAAGTGATGAATTCGACAATTCGTACTCCTTTTTATATATTCTTTTTAAATCCTGATTATGCTGCTGCTCGCTCGCTACACTCGCTCTGCAGCAAAAGTTTTTTTACATGTACATGCAAGAACTAATTAAGAAACACAAGCAAAAGAAATGAACCATTAACATGGAATGCTTTAATATGCCCAGGTCACTTTTACTTGTCAGTCTGAAATATTTTTTGGGTGCTACCATGAACTGGTCCCTAGATAAAACCAAAAGGCGCGTATAGTTTCACACATGAAAAATGCTCATCGATTTTAAGAGCACTGATCTCTTAATTATCCGAGGGACTGAGGGTTCCACTAACTTAGATTTGAGTCGTTCTTGGCAGTTCAGGTTTAACTCCTCGGCTAAGTTGTTTAAATATCATTAAAGTTTACCTTTTGCGAGTTTGCATGGTATGTCTAGTAACTAAAATATTCCTGTGTTTCTGCCATACGTGCATGAAAAGTGACAGGTCAACCACACTTTTACCACTGATTCTGCCGGTTCTCATTAAAGTTACAGTTTTTTCTTTCAGTCGAGGAATTAAAGTACGATTTCTCTTTACTAAAAATAATCGTGCCAAATAAGCAGTGATGAGGATATACAACGCTCTGAGGTAGGGTGTAATTTCTTTATGTACTATTGAATTCTCAGGCCACACATTAATATTTATAGTGAAATCATCTTGTTAAACAATCTGTTGCTGATATAAAACTGTATAAAAATTAGTGTTGCAAGCTCGAGTAAAATCAAGAGTCTTTAATAGTATCCATTGATGATATGATTCTCCCTGTGCTGTGCAAGTTTCGCGTATTTTCCATAAACAGCTCTGATCTGTTGGACTCCAAACTGACCGTACACGAAGATCTTTTCACTTGAGTACCCCAACACTCTGAGCCCCTGGAGCACTCCCATGACCAGACGAGGGCCCCCGCTCACGAGCACTCGATGACTGGACTCTTCTTGGGAGGGCAGTGCATTGGATAAAAGATTGGCATCGATATAACCCTCTCCTCCCTCCCAGTCATCGCAATCAACCTCGCACACTGTAAATGAAGTTTTCACACGTTTGTCAAGCAAGGCATACTTCTGTAATTCTTGGCGATAAGGAATATCAGCTGGCTTGGCAGCACAGAGGAGAAGAGACACAATGGTATGGTCCTTTGGGTTGGCCATTATTTCACGCACAATCTGGACTGCGGGCTGACATGACATGCCACCCACTAACAGAGTTAAGTATTTGGTAGAGTTGGACTGGTATTCGTATCCCCCACAAGGTCCACAGAAATCTACTGTTTCGCCTGAAAGACAGAAATAACAAAAAATCCATATGTCGTCACATTGATGAAGCAACTTTCCACAGAAAATAAATAAAATGTCTTAACTGGCCACTCCCAAAACAGGATTTTTCAGAGCCAATGGAAACACTAAACTTATACAATGTAAATCAACAATCCCAGCTGGCAGGAGGCGGACCAGTTGGCTTTTTAGAAGAGTAACCGAGGTATTGAATTCGGGGCTACCAAGAACAACACCAGCTGGTGGTCAGAACGGAACCTCCGCCGTGTTTCCCAGTTCGGCGCTCTAACCACTCGGCCACGTTGCCTCATAGCAGTACTCTCCAGGGCTCGCGCTGTTTTGTCCAGAAAGTAAAAGGGTTTCGAATACTACCTTGAAGGAGAGTCGCCTAGCTGCGAGAATAAATGTCATCTTACATCATATATTGTTTTGAAATAGATTAAATCTGGGGATGAAAAAAAAAAGTACAAGGATGTATATCCCTTGTCAAAAGATATTAGATCCAAGTGCTGGAATAAAACAGAGACGGGCAAAAATATCTCTTGCAGCTGTTCTTACCCAATTGAAGAGAGCGGATGGAATTCGAGAACACTCCATGTGTCTCATGCTTGAGCAACAGCGAAATTTTGCCAAACTCTTTAGTGCGTGACACAGGCGAGAAAAACCTCTGATTCTTCCCAATCCTCACTCTGACGTACTGGCCAGGGAAGCATCCTGTACAGTCAGTGGGTTGGTGCAAGGAAAAGGTATATTCGGCAATCATCTCCCCAAATGACTTAACAGACAGCAGTTTCAAGGCAGTGAATCTGTCTGGTTTGAGGCATGGTTCATGAGCAACCCCGTCAGGGGTATCTAGAGGCTTCAACATTGCGGGAGGCTTGGTGTTGAACGGGTTTTCAAACTCTGAATCTTGGTAAGAGTCTTGTCTATTGTGATTTGAAACTGAGTCATCATTGTCTGCTTCAATAAGAAGTTTACGTGCCAAGTCTCTCTTCGCTTCACCGCTCAACTTCCTAATCTCGGAATTAAGAACGCGTCTGTCAGGAACCTTCAACCTAGGAGCCAATGTGATACGAATACATTATTTTTCAAAAAGAGAAGTAAGGATTGAAGATTAACTGAAGAAGGAGAAGAAGACGTCAGGGACACAGATGGAAAAGAAGAAGAAGAAGAAAAAGAAGAAGAAGAAGAAGAACAACAACAACAACAAATCCAACATGAAGATGAACAAGAAGAACAGCAACAACATAAACAACAATAATAACAACAAGAACAAGAAAAAGAACAAGAAGCTAGCAGCCAGGAATAAGCTCAGTTCCATTATGTACCATAAATCCACTGCACCAAGGCCTAAAAGGCTGGTTTTTCCAACTAGCTGTCTCAGCACTTCGTTGCTAGCACCCATCATCCATCCTGCTTTGCCATCACGTAAAAGACGCTCTATACCTGTAGTGCAGATGAAGAAACTTTCATTTAAAGTATGGCCAGGAAAGAAGTGATGGTCACTCTAAAAACCCTCGTAATGGCAACAATTTCTAGAGATGAAGTTCTTTCCACGTGTCCTTTATAATTTAAAAAAGACAGTCTTTTGATATGCTGTTACCAGCTGCAGTAATGCTGCCTCATTTCCATTTACACACAGACTTACTCAACGTTTTCTTGTTAAGCCTGCATGACCCACCCATCTCAAGATCTTAGAGAATTCCTCCTTTTGACTAAGATGCGCAATGACTAAATAAATCAACTGTGTCCAACGAGGTTAGCACCGAGCGGTCTTGAGACTGACAATATGCTGGCCCTCGGAATACAGTTAGAATTGGAGTTAAGAAATGTTGGTTTCTATGGAGAGAGGCAAACCATTAAGCCCGGCGGACAGAACTGTCTGATTTTCAAACCCGGAACACATTAGCTTACACTGATGGGAGGCGAGCATCTCTCGTCACTGTGCTATTGTTACGTCCCTTTTCTTTTACTGCTTGTACTAAAGTAGACCTACCCAGTTCTTTCTTGTACCCAACACCACCGCAAGCATGCATCATCTCGTCAGTGACGTAATTGACGTTGGCTGCAGCTTTGATTTTCACTTGGAAGCACCAATGATGGAACTGTCCTCGACTACAACGGAAGAAACAGGGAAAACTAAATGAACTCACCGCATTGAATGTCATGTCATGTCATGTTATGACAAAGGGTTGATACGGTGTGGCACGGTATGCTACACCAGATGGCATGTCATAATATTTTGCAAGAAAATGGCATGCGGGATGCTGTGGTATGGCACTACATGGCACGTTACATATTATGTTACCTTATTATATGGCATCAAATGGTATGGTATGCCGTGGCATAGAATGCATATGAAATATTTTGGGCATGGCATAGCATTGCCACATATGTCTCGGTATAGAATGGCATGTGACAAGTTGTTTTATTGGGTAGCATGACACTGCTTACATTGGTGCCATCAGGGGCTCTTTATAGATAGACCAGTCGTTGTTATTGGTCACGTGATCCATTCCCTGTGCAACGCTGAAGAGCATCATTCTGGCGCAGTTAGTCTCCGTGACAGATTTACCAAAGTAATCCTAAAAAACATCATCGAAAATATGAATGTTACTCGTAACTGTGTCTTGGAAAGAAATGTAGAATAACACGTTCGTTCATTAACAAAGAAAGAAATAACAAGGTCCGAGAAATAAAGGCCCTCAAATTAGTTTGTTCAAGTAAGAGTTATTTCTGAGCTAGAGTCATATCTACATTGCTCGTTTAGTGCCTGGTGATATCCGCCCGTATGGCAGTCCCTGGGTTAATATGTATGGGTTATTGACCAAGTGTGAGGTTGAGATGGCTGGATATTGGCCAAGTTCTTTTTTTGCGTGTTTATGGACCGAGACGAAGTCGAGGTCTATAAACTCGCAATAAAAAGAACGAGGCCAATATCCAGCCATCTTGACCGAACAAACTTGGTCAATAAAGGATTTATTATATGGCTTTTGGTGAAATTTTGCTTTCGGGATGCAGCGGGTAGTCCCGAGCGGGCAAGATGGCTCCATCTTGCCCGCTCGGGTAGCCAATCACAGCGCGCGATTTGGTTCATCTTGCCCGCTCACGGAGCTAGCCATATAATAAGTGGAAATATCAATGATGCTTTCTACCTGTATAATTGGATAATCCGCTACGCGCAGGCCTGTGTCGGCATGGTCCGTTCTGATGACATGTTTCTTAGCAATATCGATGGCACCCAGGGCTATCCCATTCCAGCAAGCAGAACTGAACAGAAGGAAGTATGGGTCAATAACTTCATGACCAGCCAATGGGAACTCACCTGTTGATAAAGAAATGCGAGATTGAGTCGGAAACAACGTGCGCAAGCGGAATTTTTGTTTTTCACCGCCCAAGAAATGTTTCTCGATATTCAATGATGATTCATTTCATCGACCATGAAGATTATAAATAATAAATAAATTACATCAGCCTCAGCTAGTTTTCATGCAGCTGCAGGTCTTCTATCCGGGTGGAATTGGAATTTGGTGATGTTTTTTACGGATGGAGAAAAACTGGAGAACCCGAAGAAAAACCAACCAACAACAAACTCAACCCACATGTGGCACTGGGCCAGAATTGAACTCAGGTCATATCGGTGGAAGGCGAGCACTCTCATCACTCCGACATCTCTTCTCGACAGGATTGATACCACCGAACAACATGCTATTCTCTGAAACCAAGGAGGGGCAAGGTTAGTCGGAACCTCTTTCACCTTTCAGTACGTCCACACTAACAGCTCCATTGTCTCCAAGTGTGACAAATGGGATCGAGCTTTTCTATAAGCTGTATGTTTCAAAGATATGCCAGTCGCTAATTCTTAAGAGAACACTTCTGTGGGTTAATGTGCTTCGACTCACCAAATGAACCAATCAGTCTGTCTGCTGACAACACGCCTTCACACACGACTGGGCTGGATTGGTTACCATGCATGCCCAACGCTGACCACTCATCACTGCTGGAGCGAACCTCCTCCTGTAGGATTGTTGAGTTATTGAAGTTATTACCTCATTAGTCAGGCCACATGTCGGTTGTAAAGGACATACCACAGTTAACAAATTGACGTCAGTTTTTCAAGCGTCTATCCTGTTATTGACCATGAATTTCGTCATAACATCGTCAAAGTAGGTGTGGAACGCAGACTACTTTGATGTTATGACGAAATTCATTATCAATAAAAGGACACACGCATTAAAAACTGACATCAATTTGTTTTTTTTTCGATGACAAATTGTCAAATTGTCCGCTCTCGCTCGTTGACGCATCGCAAAATTATAAATTCAGGTGTCTGTCCGCTTATCGACGATAAAAATTAGCCAATGAGCGCGCGAGAATTTCTGTAGTCATCGAAAAAGCTGCATTTGAACATGCTATATTTTCTATTGCTGGTTTGCACTGTCACGTCATCAAAATAAAAATGATAAACACTCAATAAATTATGGAATATAATAGATGATTGGTATATAAACAACCTCGCCGGCCAAGATTGAGGTCTGTGCGATGTTTCATTCGCGCGTTATTTGCAGAAGTGTGTCACCCACATTTATAGAGCTTTGTATGGAGACGCCATGTTGGTGCCCCTCGGAGGGACACAAACATTGCGGCTGTTAAGTAACAGAAACATTTGTCACTGAGTTTTGCTATTCAAACGAAACGTTATTACTCTCAAGCTCCGACACACTGAAATTAATACTTCTTTTAGAAAAGAACTTTTCAATTATGCAAAATAATAATAATGACAATCTGGAAAATAATATAATTATAATAATAATAATAATGATGATGATGATGATGCTGATGATGATGTTAATGATCGCAATCAACTTTATTTAATGCCCGGAGGGTAGCCCACAACAGTTAACACTGAAAATCTGCATGAATATGGTCAGAGAGACACAAGCAAGCAAACCTTACCTTAAACATAAGGTACAGGCTGAGGTTCATAAACTCGCCTCCAAACGACGGGCTTGTGCTTTCAACAACGTAGAAATCTGCAAATCCTGCACTGGTAACCCAGGCCCCATAGCGTAAAACTTGAATTCTGCCATCGTCTAACTGCTTTGATTTGGAGGAGAATGGGAACCAGTTATGCCCACCTGTCGTGTGAAATAAATAGGTACCTTGACTGTACAGGTGTCTCATGTTATTTGATTTGTGATAAGAAATTATTCACAAATAACGCAACCTTAAGAGAGTCTCAAGTAGTTTAAGGCCTGGGTCACGTGACGTTTAGCGGAAAATAGACATTTTTTGATGAATTGGTGGTGGTTTTTATCAATATCATCCCGTGAAAACGCGTTTTATGTGACCGTCCCTCTTTTCACAGAAACATCTTATAGGGTGAAAGGTCGTCTTTTTCAACAAAATTTGACCTTTGATCATTTATATCTTCTAAAAATGAAATCAAGGAAGATCATGCCAAATGTAGCAAGATAGATAATTTCAATTTGCATCGAAAACGCTCATTTATTGATTAATAGACCGAAAATTCGCCACCAATTCGCCGGTTTACTAAAATTTCACAAAACGATCACGTGACATGTCACGTGGTCAAAATTATATGTTAAGGCAGGGCAGGACGTCGAGTTTCATAATCAGGGAAAAGTTCAGCTTGATAAAACAAATATAGACTAAAACAAATATAACAGAGATGTAGCTGTCCAACCACATTTCCACTTTACATTCCTGACCCAGGCCTTAAACTGCGCTTGAGGTCTGTTGTACGCTAGAAAAATTTTGCGTGTACATTTCAAGCTATGGCGGATACGCTCGGTGGTGTGACCGCAATTTTCATTACAAAAGTCTGCTAAATCTGTTATTGCATGAAAGTAAAGGTCTGTAATGTTAGTATTTAGCCCAAGTTTGAAACATCTACAACGCCAGCCATGGCGGGATAGCACCAAGATACCACTGGCCTCCATACCTGTAGCAGGGTCACTAAACACCAGTGTTCCAACGAGCTTGTCGGTGTCAAGTCGTGTAAGTACATCTTTAATGGTTTTGTTGTTGTGATATCGGAAAAGCATTGCTGCAACTGCGCCTAAATGCATCACTGCGAAAAGAACATAAAGACATGTACAATTACAGCTAAATGCACACTTTGCGAGGTGTCCTGTTGCAGTAAGTGGCGTTTTCATCATCGAAAAACATACTTTTCCCTAGACAGTGATCCTCGAGCGACTTCGATTTACTGGTCAAGGATGTAAATAAGAGTGCTTGTTTTTGTTTGCCTATCAACTGTCAGTAACTTCCTTGTATTTGATTAGTTAACACAATCATCCACAGAAATCTATTATCATTGTTAGCTATTAGAATCTCTCACATATCAATTCATAAAACGCACTGGTTTCTCAGCGCTGACCGCATCATTCAAAACTCCCTCACAAGACACAATGCTCACCGTACACCATAGCAGTGCTCGAGCAGCCATATCGAGCTATTGTCTCCACAACCATTGCAACACACACATGATTCTGACCCAGGCCACCAAGTTCCTTAGGCACGATCAGTCCCAGCAGACCAAGAGAAGATAAGGCATCCATACTTTTTCTTGGAAATGCATATGTGTCATCGCATATTATCTAGACAGATATAAAGAAAATCATGTTCACAGTTAGTTGTGTTCCCAATCCTAAACATCATAATTAACCTTTCCTGCCTGGCAGGCTTCCAACGAGCGTGCAAAGTGCGGAAGGATCGCTCATTTTGGCTTCCCTTCCTTTCTACGGCCTGCCACGCAGGCTATAATCAATCGGCTGAGAAGAAGAAGAACAGAAAAATACCTTGCAAGATATGTTAAGAGGATCCCTCTTTTGAGTTTGTTTTGTTTGTTTTTGAGTTTCTCTCTAGTTAGGTGGTCAATAAAGAGACCCACCAAGGGTGGGGAGGGGTGGTGGTAGCATGTTACATTGATCCTTTGGAAATTTCTCTTTCCCTCTCTTGTTCTCAATGTAAATTCCATTGTTCGGGCCAATAGTTCCCTCAATAGTACAGGAGATATCCCTTGTTCTATCAAATTAATCCCAAAAATATCTCTTGATCTCTTGCAATTCTTGGGTTGCACGTGACGTCATTATTTACTAAAATCCAAAGCTAAAGAGCCACCAAAGTTTTTATTTTCATCAGACATGAGACGGAGTAAATTTATATCTATGAACAAGTTTTCAGCTCAAGAACGTGCTTCGTCTAAAAACAGGCACATTTTAAATTTCAGAGCTATGGCGGTGGGTGATATAAAGATAAAAAAATATATACTTATCTCGGGATTTTATAACCTTTTTAGAAGTTAAAGTATTAGAAAAAGTGCTTATTTAAATGTCTGCCCGATCACTTCAGATAACCAGCTGCCTAGATAGCCAAAGAAAGTTCCAGATGTTTACACTATTTTCCGGCCGCCATGTTGGTGCCCCTTATAGGTACACCTACATGGCGGCTCCATACTGGGCTCTGTAAATTTGGGCAATATATTTCGACAAATATCATTTGAATATCGGGAAAATGTACAGACCTAAACTTACAGAAGTGTCTTAATTATCTATCTCCTATAATATTATATTTTCTTGAGTTTATTCACTGAATGGTTTTCGAATTATTTTTTAATGCGTGACGGTGCAACCCAATGATAAATCGTGATCATGTTCTCTTCAAGTTCCCAAAACCCCTGTGAGGCCCTCAATAAAACGATTGATTTTGCATGAGAAGGGACAACACCTCTAGTTAGGCAGAAACAAATTCGTGAGCTAATTTCGATGTAGTTTTAATTTCTCGAAACAGGCAGTAATATGTATCAACAGTTGCTCCAGTTACGATGAAAAAGTACGCTTTTTCAAGCAAGAATTTCAAATACCCAGAGAAGGGTACCGATACTTGGATTTTTTCTAGAATATGCTTCCATTGAAATGGTCGTCATGTTTTGGTTTAGTTTTCATTTTCAAATCAGGAATTTAATTTAATTTGATGACAGCCGCCGCATTACCACAGCCTTGACTTTAAGGGCTCAAAGAGCGGAAGAAAGCTTAGATCAGAAAAGTCAGCCTTGAGGGTTTTCTCATACTGAATTTGTTTACGTAGGTTTTCTTAGCAATTAGTTTTTGAACTATTGTATAGTGCCTGCGCTGCTCTGCTCTCAACTCAAGTTGTTTGGGTTAGAACAGAAGAAAGTTTGTTTCCCGACTGTACGCAACAATATGGGTCCAATATCCGAGATTTCGTGAGATGTAAACACGAGTAAGTCCGCTCTGGCCGTATTATCGCTATATTGACTTAAGTATCGTTAAGAAATTAAAACCTTCAATATTGGTCGAAATGAACTACGATTTTGAAACGCCACTAAACATTTCTAGCTTTCTTATCACAAAATAGGCGATAGATTAATAACCTTCAAAGAGTTGTTTTGTTGACACAGACTATTTCCATAGCAACTATGTTGTAAAACGATTCTTTTGGCCTCGAAGTGAGCACGTTTGCGGTAGCAGATTGTAATGTCGTTGTCCCTGTACATCTTTTGTTATAACTATGATTGAAAAAAATTGAATTGAAAAACGCGGAAAGGCAGACCTATAAACATCTCACGGAAAACTAAACGACTTTTGCAATTAGCTAGCTAAAAGCCTAAGACGACATCCCTAAGACGACATCCCAGGCTTTGTCAGCAAACCAGAGAAATGTTAACAAAAGAAATCGTATCGAGGTTGACGAAATACGCAAGTCTCTTTGTTTTATTCCTTTAAGCCACTAAGTCAGTTAGATTTTAATATAAGAATTGTAAAAAAAAAAGCGTTGCTAAGAACTTAGTGGCATTATTTTGAGATGTGGTTATTGCTTTCGACATCGAAACTGACTGTATCGACTGCATTTCTGACCCTGGCATGACAAACAATAACTAAGCTGTATTTCTTTGATATCTGGCCAAAGTATGCTTTTACTTGTGATTTATAGCATGCGTGCAAATACAAGGAATTATGAGCTAATAAGTTTATTGATGCAGATAAAGTCTAGTGCAATTAAAAATGTCCGGCTTTATAACCTTAAAGTGAGCACGTTTCGCCCCATTGTCCTTACCATCCGTTTGTTTCGAGAAAATTTATATTTGCGTCTAAATGATACCCTATAACAGCATTGTACAAAGTTGGCTTTCATGCAACCCTCGCCTCACATCTGTTGCTTATCTGGTACATAAAATCAGAACATTATT
>JAHPZR010040238.1:0-15940 GCA_019787425.1 Platygyra sinensis | reverse complement strand
TTGCGAGTTTGCATGGTATGTCTAGTAACTAAAATATTCCTGTGTTTCTGCCATACGTGCATGAAAAGTGACAGGTCAACCACACTTTTACCACTGATTCTGCCGGTTCTCATTAAAGTTACAGTTTTTTCTTTCAGTCGAGGAATTAAAGTACGATTTCTCTTTACTAAAAATAATCGTGCCAAATAAGCAGTGATGAGGATATACAACGCTCTGAGGTAGGGTGTAATTTCTTTATGTACTATTGAATTCTCAGGCCACACATTAATATTTATAGTGAAATCATCTTGTTAAACAATCTGTTGCTGATATAAAACTGTATAAAAATTAGTGTTGCAAGCTCGAGTAAAATCAAGAGTCTTTAATAGTATCCATTGATGATATGATTCTCCCTGTGCTGTGCAAGTTTCGCGTATTTTCCATAAACAGCTCTGATCTGTTGGACTCCAAACTGACCGTACACGAAGATCTTTTCACTTGAGTACCCCAACACTCTGAGCCCCTGGAGCACTCCCATGACCAGACGAGGGCCCCCGCTCACGAGCACTCGATGACTGGACTCTTCTTGGGAGGGCAGTGCATTGGATAAAAGATTGGCATCGATATAACCCTCTCCTCCCTCCCAGTCATCGCAATCAACCTCGCACACTGTAAATGAAGTTTTCACACGTTTGTCAAGCAAGGCATACTTCTGTAATTCTTGGCGATAAGGAATATCAGCTGGCTTGGCAGCACAGAGGAGAAGAGACACAATGGTATGGTCCTTTGGGTTGGCCATTATTTCACGCACAATCTGGACTGCGGGCTGACATGACATGCCACCCACTAACAGAGTTAAGTATTTGGTAGAGTTGGACTGGTATTCGTATCCCCCACAAGGTCCACAGAAATCTACTGTTTCGCCTGAAAGACAGAAATAACAAAAAATCCATATGTCGTCACATTGATGAAGCAACTTTCCACAGAAAATAAATAAAATGTCTTAACTGGCCACTCCCAAAACAGGATTTTTCAGAGCCAATGGAAACACTAAACTTATACAATGTAAATCAACAATCCCAGCTGGCAGGAGGCGGACCAGTTGGCTTTTTAGAAGAGTAACCGAGGTATTGAATTCGGGGCTACCAAGAACAACACCAGCTGGTGGTCAGAACGGAACCTCCGCCGTGTTTCCCAGTTCGGCGCTCTAACCACTCGGCCACGTTGCCTCATAGCAGTACTCTCCAGGGCTCGCGCTGTTTTGTCCAGAAAGTAAAAGGGTTTCGAATACTACCTTGAAGGAGAGTCGCCTAGCTGCGAGAATAAATGTCATCTTACATCATATATTGTTTTGAAATAGATTAAATCTGGGGATGAAAAAAAAAAGTACAAGGATGTATATCCCTTGTCAAAAGATATTAGATCCAAGTGCTGGAATAAAACAGAGACGGGCAAAAATATCTCTTGCAGCTGTTCTTACCCAATTGAAGAGAGCGGATGGAATTCGAGAACACTCCATGTGTCTCATGCTTGAGCAACAGCGAAATTTTGCCAAACTCTTTAGTGCGTGACACAGGCGAGAAAAACCTCTGATTCTTCCCAATCCTCACTCTGACGTACTGGCCAGGGAAGCATCCTGTACAGTCAGTGGGTTGGTGCAAGGAAAAGGTATATTCGGCAATCATCTCCCCAAATGACTTAACAGACAGCAGTTTCAAGGCAGTGAATCTGTCTGGTTTGAGGCATGGTTCATGAGCAACCCCGTCAGGGGTATCTAGAGGCTTCAACATTGCGGGAGGCTTGGTGTTGAACGGGTTTTCAAACTCTGAATCTTGGTAAGAGTCTTGTCTATTGTGATTTGAAACTGAGTCATCATTGTCTGCTTCAATAAGAAGTTTACGTGCCAAGTCTCTCTTCGCTTCACCGCTCAACTTCCTAATCTCGGAATTAAGAACGCGTCTGTCAGGAACCTTCAACCTAGGAGCCAATGTGATACGAATACATTATTTTTCAAAAAGAGAAGTAAGGATTGAAGATTAACTGAAGAAGGAGAAGAAGACGTCAGGGACACAGATGGAAAAGAAGAAGAAGAAGAAAAAGAAGAAGAAGAAGAAGAACAACAACAACAACAAATCCAACATGAAGATGAACAAGAAGAACAGCAACAACATAAACAACAATAATAACAACAAGAACAAGAAAAAGAACAAGAAGCTAGCAGCCAGGAATAAGCTCAGTTCCATTATGTACCATAAATCCACTGCACCAAGGCCTAAAAGGCTGGTTTTTCCAACTAGCTGTCTCAGCACTTCGTTGCTAGCACCCATCATCCATCCTGCTTTGCCATCACGTAAAAGACGCTCTATACCTGTAGTGCAGATGAAGAAACTTTCATTTAAAGTATGGCCAGGAAAGAAGTGATGGTCACTCTAAAAACCCTCGTAATGGCAACAATTTCTAGAGATGAAGTTCTTTCCACGTGTCCTTTATAATTTAAAAAAGACAGTCTTTTGATATGCTGTTACCAGCTGCAGTAATGCTGCCTCATTTCCATTTACACACAGACTTACTCAACGTTTTCTTGTTAAGCCTGCATGACCCACCCATCTCAAGATCTTAGAGAATTCCTCCTTTTGACTAAGATGCGCAATGACTAAATAAATCAACTGTGTCCAACGAGGTTAGCACCGAGCGGTCTTGAGACTGACAATATGCTGGCCCTCGGAATACAGTTAGAATTGGAGTTAAGAAATGTTGGTTTCTATGGAGAGAGGCAAACCATTAAGCCCGGCGGACAGAACTGTCTGATTTTCAAACCCGGAACACATTAGCTTACACTGATGGGAGGCGAGCATCTCTCGTCACTGTGCTATTGTTACGTCCCTTTTCTTTTACTGCTTGTACTAAAGTAGACCTACCCAGTTCTTTCTTGTACCCAACACCACCGCAAGCATGCATCATCTCGTCAGTGACGTAATTGACGTTGGCTGCAGCTTTGATTTTCACTTGGAAGCACCAATGATGGAACTGTCCTCGACTACAACGGAAGAAACAGGGAAAACTAAATGAACTCACCGCATTGAATGTCATGTCATGTCATGTTATGACAAAGGGTTGATACGGTGTGGCACGGTATGCTACACCAGATGGCATGTCATAATATTTTGCAAGAAAATGGCATGCGGGATGCTGTGGTATGGCACTACATGGCACGTTACATATTATGTTACCTTATTATATGGCATCAAATGGTATGGTATGCCGTGGCATAGAATGCATATGAAATATTTTGGGCATGGCATAGCATTGCCACATATGTCTCGGTATAGAATGGCATGTGACAAGTTGTTTTATTGGGTAGCATGACACTGCTTACATTGGTGCCATCAGGGGCTCTTTATAGATAGACCAGTCGTTGTTATTGGTCACGTGATCCATTCCCTGTGCAACGCTGAAGAGCATCATTCTGGCGCAGTTAGTCTCCGTGACAGATTTACCAAAGTAATCCTAAAAAACATCATCGAAAATATGAATGTTACTCGTAACTGTGTCTTGGAAAGAAATGTAGAATAACACGTTCGTTCATTAACAAAGAAAGAAATAACAAGGTCCGAGAAATAAAGGCCCTCAAATTAGTTTGTTCAAGTAAGAGTTATTTCTGAGCTAGAGTCATATCTACATTGCTCGTTTAGTGCCTGGTGATATCCGCCCGTATGGCAGTCCCTGGGTTAATATGTATGGGTTATTGACCAAGTGTGAGGTTGAGATGGCTGGATATTGGCCAAGTTCTTTTTTTGCGTGTTTATGGACCGAGACGAAGTCGAGGTCTATAAACTCGCAATAAAAAGAACGAGGCCAATATCCAGCCATCTTGACCGAACAAACTTGGTCAATAAAGGATTTATTATATGGCTTTTGGTGAAATTTTGCTTTCGGGATGCAGCGGGTAGTCCCGAGCGGGCAAGATGGCTCCATCTTGCCCGCTCGGGTAGCCAATCACAGCGCGCGATTTGGTTCATCTTGCCCGCTCACGGAGCTAGCCATATAATAAGTGGAAATATCAATGATGCTTTCTACCTGTATAATTGGATAATCCGCTACGCGCAGGCCTGTGTCGGCATGGTCCGTTCTGATGACATGTTTCTTAGCAATATCGATGGCACCCAGGGCTATCCCATTCCAGCAAGCAGAACTGAACAGAAGGAAGTATGGGTCAATAACTTCATGACCAGCCAATGGGAACTCACCTGTTGATAAAGAAATGCGAGATTGAGTCGGAAACAACGTGCGCAAGCGGAATTTTTGTTTTTCACCGCCCAAGAAATGTTTCTCGATATTCAATGATGATTCATTTCATCGACCATGAAGATTATAAATAATAAATAAATTACATCAGCCTCAGCTAGTTTTCATGCAGCTGCAGGTCTTCTATCCGGGTGGAATTGGAATTTGGTGATGTTTTTTACGGATGGAGAAAAACTGGAGAACCCGAAGAAAAACCAACCAACAACAAACTCAACCCACATGTGGCACTGGGCCAGAATTGAACTCAGGTCATATCGGTGGAAGGCGAGCACTCTCATCACTCCGACATCTCTTCTCGACAGGATTGATACCACCGAACAACATGCTATTCTCTGAAACCAAGGAGGGGCAAGGTTAGTCGGAACCTCTTTCACCTTTCAGTACGTCCACACTAACAGCTCCATTGTCTCCAAGTGTGACAAATGGGATCGAGCTTTTCTATAAGCTGTATGTTTCAAAGATATGCCAGTCGCTAATTCTTAAGAGAACACTTCTGTGGGTTAATGTGCTTCGACTCACCAAATGAACCAATCAGTCTGTCTGCTGACAACACGCCTTCACACACGACTGGGCTGGATTGGTTACCATGCATGCCCAACGCTGACCACTCATCACTGCTGGAGCGAACCTCCTCCTGTAGGATTGTTGAGTTATTGAAGTTATTACCTCATTAGTCAGGCCACATGTCGGTTGTAAAGGACATACCACAGTTAACAAATTGACGTCAGTTTTTCAAGCGTCTATCCTGTTATTGACCATGAATTTCGTCATAACATCGTCAAAGTAGGTGTGGAACGCAGACTACTTTGATGTTATGACGAAATTCATTATCAATAAAAGGACACACGCATTAAAAACTGACATCAATTTGTTTTTTTTCGATGACAAATTGTCAAATTGTCCGCTCTCGCTCGTTGACGCATCGCAAAATTATAAATTCAGGTGTCTGTCCGCTTATCGACGATAAAAATTAGCCAATGAGCGCGCGAGAATTTCTGTAGTCATCGAAAAAGCTGCATTTGAACATGCTATATTTTCTATTGCTGGTTTGCACTGTCACGTCATCAAAATAAAAATGATAAACACTCAATAAATTATGGAATATAATAGATGATTGGTATATAAACAACCTCGCCGGCCAAGATTGAGGTCTGTGCGATGTTTCATTCGCGCGTTATTTGCAGAAGTGTGTCACCCACATTTATAGAGCTTTGTATGGAGACGCCATGTTGGTGCCCCTCGGAGGGACACAAACATTGCGGCTGTTAAGTAACAGAAACATTTGTCACTGAGTTTTGCTATTCAAACGAAACGTTATTACTCTCAAGCTCCGACACACTGAAATTAATACTTCTTTTAGAAAAGAACTTTTCAATTATGCAAAATAATAATAATGACAATCTGGAAAATAATATAATTATAATAATAATAATAATGATGATGATGATGATGCTGATGATGATGTTAATGATCGCAATCAACTTTATTTAATGCCCGGAGGGTAGCCCACAACAGTTAACACTGAAAATCTGCATGAATATGGTCAGAGAGACACAAGCAAGCAAACCTTACCTTAAACATAAGGTACAGGCTGAGGTTCATAAACTCGCCTCCAAACGACGGGCTTGTGCTTTCAACAACGTAGAAATCTGCAAATCCTGCACTGGTAACCCAGGCCCCATAGCGTAAAACTTGAATTCTGCCATCGTCTAACTGCTTTGATTTGGAGGAGAATGGGAACCAGTTATGCCCACCTGTCGTGTGAAATAAATAGGTACCTTGACTGTACAGGTGTCTCATGTTATTTGATTTGTGATAAGAAATTATTCACAAATAACGCAACCTTAAGAGAGTCTCAAGTAGTTTAAGGCCTGGGTCACGTGACGTTTAGCGGAAAATAGACATTTTTTGATGAATTGGTGGTGGTTTTTATCAATATCATCCCGTGAAAACGCGTTTTATGTGACCGTCCCTCTTTTCACAGAAACATCTTATAGGGTGAAAGGTCGTCTTTTTCAACAAAATTTGACCTTTGATCATTTATATCTTCTAAAAATGAAATCAAGGAAGATCATGCCAAATGTAGCAAGATAGATAATTTCAATTTGCATCGAAAACGCTCATTTATTGATTAATAGACCGAAAATTCGCCACCAATTCGCCGGTTTACTAAAATTTCACAAAACGATCACGTGACATGTCACGTGGTCAAAATTATATGTTAAGGCAGGGCAGGACGTCGAGTTTCATAATCAGGGAAAAGTTCAGCTTGATAAAACAAATATAGACTAAAACAAATATAACAGAGATGTAGCTGTCCAACCACATTTCCACTTTACATTCCTGACCCAGGCCTTAAACTGCGCTTGAGGTCTGTTGTACGCTAGAAAAATTTTGCGTGTACATTTCAAGCTATGGCGGATACGCTCGGTGGTGTGACCGCAATTTTCATTACAAAAGTCTGCTAAATCTGTTATTGCATGAAAGTAAAGGTCTGTAATGTTAGTATTTAGCCCAAGTTTGAAACATCTACAACGCCAGCCATGGCGGGATAGCACCAAGATACCACTGGCCTCCATACCTGTAGCAGGGTCACTAAACACCAGTGTTCCAACGAGCTTGTCGGTGTCAAGTCGTGTAAGTACATCTTTAATGGTTTTGTTGTTGTGATATCGGAAAAGCATTGCTGCAACTGCGCCTAAATGCATCACTGCGAAAAGAACATAAAGACATGTACAATTACAGCTAAATGCACACTTTGCGAGGTGTCCTGTTGCAGTAAGTGGCGTTTTCATCATCGAAAAACATACTTTTCCCTAGACAGTGATCCTCGAGCGACTTCGATTTACTGGTCAAGGATGTAAATAAGAGTGCTTGTTTTTGTTTGCCTATCAACTGTCAGTAACTTCCTTGTATTTGATTAGTTAACACAATCATCCACAGAAATCTATTATCATTGTTAGCTATTAGAATCTCTCACATATCAATTCATAAAACGCACTGGTTTCTCAGCGCTGACCGCATCATTCAAAACTCCCTCACAAGACACAATGCTCACCGTACACCATAGCAGTGCTCGAGCAGCCATATCGAGCTATTGTCTCCACAACCATTGCAACACACACATGATTCTGACCCAGGCCACCAAGTTCCTTAGGCACGATCAGTCCCAGCAGACCAAGAGAAGATAAGGCATCCATACTTTTTCTTGGAAATGCATATGTGTCATCGCATATTATCTAGACAGATATAAAGAAAATCATGTTCACAGTTAGTTGTGTTCCCAATCCTAAACATCATAATTAACCTTTCCTGCCTGGCAGGCTTCCAACGAGCGTGCAAAGTGCGGAAGGATCGCTCATTTTGGCTTCCCTTCCTTTCTACGGCCTGCCACGCAGGCTATAATCAATCGGCTGAGAAGAAGAAGAACAGAAAAATACCTTGCAAGATATGTTAAGAGGATCCCTCTTTTGAGTTTGTTTTGTTTGTTTTTGAGTTTCTCTCTAGTTAGGTGGTCAATAAAGAGACCCACCAAGGGTGGGGAGGGGTGGTGGTAGCATGTTACATTGATCCTTTGGAAATTTCTCTTTCCCTCTCTTGTTCTCAATGTAAATTCCATTGTTCGGGCCAATAGTTCCCTCAATAGTACAGGAGATATCCCTTGTTCTATCAAATTAATCCCAAAAATATCTCTTGATCTCTTGCAATTCTTGGGTTGCACGTGACGTCATTATTTACTAAAATCCAAAGCTAAAGAGCCACCAAAGTTTTTATTTTCATCAGACATGAGACGGAGTAAATTTATATCTATGAACAAGTTTTCAGCTCAAGAACGTGCTTCGTCTAAAAACAGGCACATTTTAAATTTCAGAGCTATGGCGGTGGGTGATATAAAGATAAAAAAATATATACTTATCTCGGGATTTTATAACCTTTTTAGAAGTTAAAGTATTAGAAAAAGTGCTTATTTAAATGTCTGCCCGATCACTTCAGATAACCAGCTGCCTAGATAGCCAAAGAAAGTTCCAGATGTTTACACTATTTTCCGGCCGCCATGTTGGTGCCCCTTATAGGTACACCTACATGGCGGCTCCATACTGGGCTCTGTAAATTTGGGCAATATATTTCGACAAATATCATTTGAATATCGGGAAAATGTACAGACCTAAAACTTACAGAAGTGTCTTAATTATCTATCTCCTATAATATTATATTTTCTTGAGTTTATTCACTGAATGGTTTTCGAATTATTTTTTAATTGCGTGACGGTGCAACCCAATGATAAATCGTGATCATGTTCTCTTCAAGTTCCCAAAACCCCTGTGAGGCCCTCAATAAAACGATTGATTTTGCATGAGAAGGGACAACACCTCTAGTTAGGCAGAAACAAATTCGTGAGCTAATTTCGATGTAGTTTTAATTTCTCGAAACAGGCAGTAATATGTATCAACAGTTGCTCCAGTTACGATGAAAAAGTACGCTTTTTCAAGCAAGAATTTCAAATACCCAGAGAAGGGTACCGATACTTGGATTTTTTCTAGAATATGCTTCCATTGAAATGGTCGTCATGTTTTGGTTTAGTTTTCATTTTCAAATCAGGAATTTAATTTAATTTGATGACAGCCGCCGCATTACCACAGCCTTGACTTTAAGGGCTCAAAGAGCGGAAGAAAGCTTAGATCAGAAAAGTCAGCCTTGAGGGTTTTCTCATACTGAATTTGTTTACGTAGGTTTTCTTAGCAATTAGTTTTTGAACTATTGTATAGTGCCTGCGCTGCTCTGCTCTCAACTCAAGTTGTTTGGGTTAGAACAGAAGAAAGTTTGTTTCCCGACTGTACGCAACAATATGGGTCCAATATCCGAGATTTCGTGAGATGTAACACGAGTAAGTCCGCTCTGGCCGTATTATCGCTATATTGACTTAAGTATCGTTAAGAAATTAAAACCTTCAATATTGGTCGAAATGAACTACGATTTTGAAACGCCACTAAACATTTCTAGCTTTCTTATCACAAAATAGGCGATAGATTAATAACCTTCAAAGAGTTGTTTTGTTGACACAGACTATTTCCATAGCAACTATGTTGTAAACGATTCTTTTGGCCTCGAAGTGAGCACGTTTGCGGTAGCAGATTGTAATGTCGTTGTCCCTGTACATCTTTTGTTATAACTATGATTGAAAAAAATTGAATTGAAAAACGCGGAAAGGCAGACCTATAAACATCTCACGGAAAACTAAACGACTTTTGCAATTAGCTAGCTAAAAGCCTAAGACGACATCCCTAAGACGACATCCCAGGCTTTGTCAGCAAACCAGAGAAATGTTAACAAAAGAAATCGTATCGAGGTTGACGAAATACGCAAGTCTCTTTGTTTTATTCCTTTAAGCCACTAAGTCAGTTAGATTTTAATATAAGAATTGTAAAAAAAAAAGCGTTGCTAAGAACTTAGTGGCATTATTTTGAGATGTGGTTATTGCTTTCGACATCGAAACTGACTGTATCGACTGCATTTCTGACCCTGGCATGACAAACAATAACTAAGCTGTATTTCTTTGATATCTGGCCAAAGTATGCTTTTACTTGTGATTTATAGCATGCGTGCAAATACCAAGGAATTATGAGCTAATAAGTTTATTGATGCAGATAAAGTCTAGTGCAATTAAAAATGTCCGGCTTTATAACCTTAAAGTGAGCACGTTTCGCCCCATTGTCCTTACCATCCGTTTGTTTCGAGAAAATTTATATTTGCGTCTAAATGATACCCTATAACAGCATTGTACAAAGTTGGCTTTCATGCAACCCTCGCCTCACATCTGTTGCTTATCTGGTACATAAAATCAGAACATTATTCACTAATCAATTTGGTATTACTGTCTTTAAAACCGGGCTTCAAAAGCAGATGGAGACAATAAAGTCCTTCACGATAAAAATGATGCGGCCACTCTAGGTTTGAGCGGCTTATCTTAATGACAGACCTGAGGTCATCATTGTCTACAAAGGTATTCTTTTTTTATTGTAATATTCGTGCAAAGATTCATGCTGTCTAAACAAAGGTTTCCTTTGACCATCAAGGTTACACAAACGAAGTATTTTTGCCCAAATATTTCCAATTTTCTAGATGCTCAGGCGTGGTGGTACCCTGCGAGCAGAGGTCTCTTCCTCTTCCCGACTGATCCAGGAAGATCGAAGAGACCTCTGCTCACAGGATGCGTAGTGGTTGTGTTTCAGGATTAATTTTTCTCAAAACGAACATGAGTAAGATAACTGAAACTAGATGAGGAATGCTGAAACTGCAATCTGTGCAATAATTCTTGAGAATAATTACAAAGGATTTTTTTAAATATGCTTTTATCTTTCTTTTCATGTTAAGTGCTTTATGAAATCTATAGTGTATATTAGGTGTCCTCCATATAAGTGGAGCGTTATACATCGGCTAAAGCAACCAATTGAGGCGGATTCATTTCGTCCAAAATTTAATATTTTCAATATTGTCAAGTTGTGTTAATACACAACAGCATTACAAAGAGTTTGAATACCTTCTAGAAGCGTTCATACACATCCACGAAATCTTCACAGTGGAATTCCGATATGGCGATTTCTCGGCGCTCGATTTCACGACTCTTCGAGATGCTGACTCGACCCTTAGACCTGTTTCACAATACCCCATATGTTTCAACTCCCGCTAGCTTTCTTGAATCAATTATAGAGGGTCGTACAAAGCGGGGGGAGGGAGGGGGGGGAGTCTCTGGCACGATTCATGAACGGAAAAAAATGGTGAATCACAGATCACGGATATAAAAACTTTGTTTTCCCGAATGACGAAAATAAACAAGTAAGATTTTCTTTTAATGACCTGTTCTTACATTAGAAAAATGGGTTGAAGAAAGTAAACTCGCGAATGGCTAAGTGGTCAAGGCTCTATATTGCAAATCGCATACTTAAAAATCACTCTTGATAGACGACTCTAACCATTCGAAGGACTTGCGGACTCAAAATCACGTAGAATAGAGTGATAAAATCACGAATATCAGTTAAAAATTCACGGATCACGCAAAACCTTTAGGTCGTGTCACGAAGAATAATTTCCTAAATTCACGCCACGGAAAATAAAATCAACTAATCACACATCACGAAAATACATTTATAGTTTCTCTTGAAAGTTCTCCACCGACGTTTGCACAAATTAGCTTAGCATTAATTAAACAAGTCATTTGGATGATGGACGATCTTTTCAGGTAAGACTAGAAACTGTACGCTTTAAGGCAGCGTTCTCCAATAAGGACGGCAGAAAATCTAGAATGTCCAGTGCTGGGTCTTCGTTTCCGACACATCCGAAAGAAGTGAGAAAAATCGACACTTAATGCTTGATTATAACTCTGCTTGATTTCGTTGCAGTCTGAAGGTCTCAATAGTACTCTTTACAACACAGATTGATTGCTCAAGTGTTTGCTCCGAGAATTTGATACCGTAAATTACGTTTTTCCGCAGCAGAGAGGTTTCTTCATTACAGACATTTGATTCTATCAACTTATTGATCACTCTGACATGTCAGAATTCCAGAATGTGCATTCTCAAGGGCTTGAGAGTCACCTGTATATAGAGTTATGATTGAAAGAAAAATATTTTGTCTCAATGAGCTGACAATATCGTTTTTTTCCGCGAGCAGCAAAGTTTCGCCACTTCACACTATCCACTCGGCATTGCATTAGATGCACTATCGCTGAAACAAAGCACTCGCTCACCATTGAATCCCACCAGCCACGCTTATCTGTGCTGTCTTTCCTGTGTATATCTTAAAGAGATGTATCCCATTTCCGGACCCAAAGATGATGGTGTGATAGTTAACAATGGTTCTTTGTAAATGCCGAGGAGAGAGAACGGTATAGATTACATAGCAATGTCAGAGGCAAAAGGTTGAAAGGCAAGGCAATGCTTCAGATATTTGAGAATTGATAACGCGAAACAATTTCAAGGATGTCTAGTCTAAGCGCAGCCCTTGATAAGAGACAATATTTAAAACATCCGTTTAACCGTTGCGTTTTGACCTGTGCCGGTCAATACAGCCGAATCTCATCGCTCGGTATATTCGCGATCCAACCCGGGTTAGCAACAATTGAAACAACTCTTGAATTATACTGAGTGAGTGACGCTTTGAGTTACTCTAGCTGGTCAAAAATGTTTCTTTTACTATAAAAGCAATGAGAGAAAAAAAACACAGAACTAAGGGATCGGCCAGGGGATCGGCACAAACAGGGTAATCGACTGGGCCCGCGATGGGCGTGAACTGTGGTATGAATTTATTTCCTTCGGTTTTCAAACGATGCCCGTGGAGTTTTCAGCAGCTCCATGCGATGCCTAAACATGAAAGCTTCATTTTTTCCTATTTATCGAGGCCGGAAGTGTCTTAAACTATATCAGACTTTGCGGTACAGTTTAAGAAAACAAATTCACGATGAGTTCAAGGCCATGAGATTTATGGAATTCGCTGCCCAAGACGTGCGTACTTGCAAAAAATGAACTTGTAGAGATTGATCAAAAGTAACAAAGATTAAATAGAGACAGCCTTTGACGCAAGATAAAAAAATACACAATACAGGTCATGAGCACAATGTAATAAATGTGGTCTACATAACGTGATAAAGTACATCTTCACTTCTGATTGAACAGACCGCCATTAGAGGGGACGCATCTTAAATTCTTTGACTAAGCATTTTATCTTATACATCTGTTTAGACGAAAACATTTGCAATTTTCATTAATACGCTGTTTATTCGTACCAAGTGAAATCTGTGCCTGTCCTCTCCTCATGTATGAATGCATGAATGTTCGGACCTATTTTACCTCAAATTTGACATAATAACTATAATAACAATAACCGTTCAGATTTTAGGTCATTTCTGATGAACAGACAACATCAACGATGACTTAACAAGACAGCAAAACAATTTTAGACCAAAAATTCCCGTGATAAACCGCATTGTATTGAACAAATGAGCATGGCAGTTGAAGAAATGACCGAGACGATTTTAATCTATTTATGTAATCAGTTTTTGCTTAGCCCCTGACATTATGAACATTTTTCTTGTTAAACGCTTGAAAGAAACAGGAAGGGCAAACAAATAGGAAAATCAAATCAATAAGGCGTTCTTCCTTTGGACGTGGGGCGGTAAGCGAAAAAGACGGAAAAGGGAAGGGTACAAAAGCAGGAGCGGTAGCAAATGGCTACAGTTTAAGTACAACTTACTGCGTTAGGTCGGATCACTGTTCTACAGCACTCCATTAGCTTTCCTTGTATTTCTTTTTGTTCCTCGTTCAGTGTCCACTGTGGGTCATAATCCCAATTCATTCCCCAGAATTCCTTCCCATTGCCCCATGCTTTCGTTGTCTGCGACGCCATAACGCCAGCAGAATTTCGCAGTGACTAGATGTTGAGCCGCGCTCGATATAAATTCTGTTGATGGGTGTTCTTGTCCTCAAAGAAGAGTGAATGTCTGATTAACTGAAGACTGATGTGTTGGTTTATATTCATTACTTTGACCCCGCAATTGACCTTTCATAAGATAGACATTCTCACGTACGTACACGAGTAGCAGTTGATCGGAAATTCAATAAGCTTGAAAAGTATTTAATGACTTCGTAGCAAAGAAATGACTTACCGAAGATAATAAACTTACGTAAGAAGCAAATAATTTTTCATAGGTGTTAGCAAATCCTGAAAGAAGGCGACCTCCGTAATGTAACGACCATCCGAAAGTAGCGACCTCAAAAGATTTGAATTGTTATGAAAAAAAAACCAAAACAATGGAAAAAAAGCAGATGCAATAAGCTATCACCAGTATGCCCTGATATTTGTTGACTTTTATTACAAAGGATATATAACCCTGTTTGTTGTGACATAAATTCTTCTCTTCAAGATGTATATTTGTGTTTTATACTAATACTTTTATACTGGGAACATCTGAACATCTTTATCCGTTTGTTGGTCACATGTGTTACACTGTTTAGCTACACAACCGTCGAGACGCGCCACCCTTAACAGTAATAATGGAAAGGTTTTGCTAAAGCTCGGGCCATTTCAGTCATGGCAACATTTCAACGCAACATATCGCGCAACATTGTTGGGTGCAACATGTTGCACGCGTTTGGCCACCCTGTTGCGACGTGTTGCGACATGTTGGGTGCTGTTGGCTCAAATTTGAAACTGGTCAAATTTTTCAGGCAGCATTCATTGGATGTTGCATGATGCTGTAGTCTTCGTGCAACAATGTTGGGCCTGGGCATGCGCACTAGTTCCATTTTCAATATACCCAACATGTCGCAACACGTCGCAACAGAGTGGCCGAACGCGTGCAACATGTTGCGCCCAACAATGTTGCGATCTGTTGCGTTCAAATGTTGTGATCGTTTGGCCGGAGCTTGCAAATGCTGAGCCAGCAATGTTGGGATATGTTGCATTGAGGTGTTGCGATCGTTTGGCCGGAGCTTAAATCATAAATTCACGTTCACGAGGGTCCTTTGAGAGCTTAACGGTAGTACTATTGTTGGTATGATATGTGTAATATAAAAATAACACTCCAAATTCGGAGAAGCCGCTGTCTTGAAATTTCGACATATCGGTCCGTGCATTCATAAGTAGATTTTTCCGCCACGAAAGAAAAAAAAACCCTGGAATTATGCCCCAAAGAGACCAGTCTGGGCGTGGCATAAGCTTTATTTTGTTCCCCCAAAGGCTCTACTTTGCAACTGAGTCTCACAAACACGAGCTATCAGCACAGGTAGCCCAAGCTCTCTGGGCAAAGTCAACATGACATTGCGTAACAGCGTTATTATAAGAATTTGTATGGGAATTTAACGATCGTACACTAATACTTCAAAATAAGGGGAAAATAATAACATTGACTTACCACTATACACAAAACAAAGAGTTAACAAATGTTATTATTTTCCCCCTTATTTTGAACTATTCTGTACGATCGTTATGTTCTCATACAAACTCTTACAATAAAGCTGATTTCGCAATGTTATGTTGACGGTTCCAAAGAAGCTTAGGCTACCTATGCTATTAGGTAACTAAATGATAACAACACTAGTCATTTGTACATGCTCAAACATGCTTTGAGAGCCAAACCTACCACGCCTTCCGAGTACTGTCTTTCTACTCCTCATCTTACTTCTGCCAACATGCAACTCATTTTTTTATGAAAAAAGAAACTTTTCGATCTCTTGAACCACGAAAAGACGCTTATTATCCACGCTGCTAGAACACCTGGACTTTGTGGCTTAAAGATGTCCGTGACAAAATCCAACTTGCTGCTCACATGTCAGCAGCCTGCCAACACATCCAGCGTGTGCATTACATTGCATTTCACAATAGCTACTCTTAAAACTTTTACAACTTTTCGCTATATCTAAAGAAGGCTGGTACTGGCAGCCATCCGAAATATTCCATAAATCAAGTTAAATTCTATGTTGCGTTGGCTTAATTTGCCTCAATGAGTAAAAAACTAACGATCTTTCCTAAAAACTCAAATCCCTAATTTACATCCATAAAGGAGTTCTATTATGGATGTAAATTAGGGATTTGAGTGTTTAGGAAAGATCGAATATCGCTTCATGATTTGTGTACCATACATTGGCAAATACCAAATTGATGG
>JAHPZR010040237.1:0-22300 GCA_019787425.1 Platygyra sinensis | reverse complement strand
ATGATTCCAAAAGATACGCTGTCACAAAAGCATTCTTTGCACTAAAACGGAGAACTGGTATTACCTGAAATATAACCGCTAAGACGAGAGTGTGGTATCGCACGCATGAATCTGAACTCGAGAACGGATTGTATCACGGTGACAATGCTATAACGCATGCGTCTTCCATGTTGTATTCTACCACAAGGAAAAGCACTTAACGTTCGTGTGTAATTGCGTGTGAAATGTATCGTTTACCTAACATATAGTCAACACTAAAGCTCATCAATGTGCACATGCACTTCGAGCAAATTGGTTTTGTTCTTAAGAGAATAGTACCATTAGGATAAGAAGAGAATATTGGAACCATATATAGTTCTGTGATGTTATGCAAGAAGTAATGTAAGTGTAGTATGTTTTACGTAGCAATCAAAGGTACCTACCCCAGCCCCTCAGAACAAGGTTAATTAATTAATTGGAATTAATTAATTAAACAAACATTAAAGTTTACACCTTATGGGCTTAGCGCTTTAGTGCCTTAGCAAACAGCAGCCCCCTAAACCATCCCAATAGTGCACTCTGCACTAAAAAGGACACAGTTTTCTTGGCAAAGTGGTCCTTGGGGCTCAGTAAAAACTTTAAGTAGATGGGCAAGGGACCCCTGAAAAGCAAAAAGAACTCTGAACTCTTTGAAACAGAGGGTCCCAACGACCCTTAAATATCAAAACTAATGGGAACTCTGACTGCACATCAGCTATAAAATCAAACTTGTTGATAAAACGATTCTCATGAAAAAAATCAAGATCCTTACCAAAGCCCAGAGAACTCCTTCTGAAGTAGCAACTATTGTTGCCGCCCTACAAAAAGAAAGGCACTAAGCTTGCAGTTATCACATATTTTTACTTAAAAGGAAATTTATGTCAAAGAGCATTTACACAAGGAGTTTGAAAGTAATCACCTTGGTGTGTTGTACATCAATGCTAGTTCACCAAAGCTTCCTTTCTCATTGTATGCTCCCACCTGTCAATCAAATCAATCACAATGAACATTTCTGTCAATAAATGTTAATAGACAACTGGAACATGCAGGTACCAGAAGTCAAGACGAAGCTCTACCATGAACAGGTCTGCTCTCTATAGCATTAAAATTCCCCTTTAATTCAGCATAATACAGATGCCTTGCAATCCTGACTGTTACAAGGTGGATGACTAAAACTTGAATGCCATACAAATTGATCATCATTACTGCTTACCAGTTTATCTTGGCCATCAATTTTCACATAAATGTCATAGACTCCCCTGTAAAAGGTTTACAAAGATATTAAAGAAATAATTTAAAAAAACTGAGCCTTGAATGAATCCATGACCTTATTACAGGCCATCTGATACAGTGCGGAAAAAAATAGAAAATTATGCGGAAATTTTCGGCAATATTATGTGGAAGAAAGTGACGATTATGCAGAAATTTCTAAAATTAATAAAGTTGTTCCCTTGGCTTTTTTAAACCTATAAAATACACATTAACGCCTTATCGAGAATTTAACTCCTTAATGACATGTTTCACCTTTTGCTGCCACTCGTGGACAGGTATTTCCGTGGGATGCCTGTGGCATACCACGGTAAAAATCCGGCAGGGTTTGTTTTTCTTTGTACTGGGACAAATTGCAAAGCTAGCCAATAGGACTGGGTAAAATCTTTATCGATTTTTGATTGATTTTTGATCGATCTGCCTCATTGAAAAACATTCCAAAACGTTCCTCACAAAGTCCTCAAATCTTTCCGGTGAAGAAGTTCTTCCTACAACCGCCGCGAAAACATGAAGATCGGAGTGCTTTCAAGTAAGCTTAAGTTTTGACAACAGATCGCAAATTTAAAGCAGCTTTTCGGACTTTAGATGGCAAATGGCAAATGGCAAAATACATTATTACTTCGAAGTCGAATTCAAGTTTTGGAACGATTGCTAAAGCCATGGGCGTTAAAATGATTGCAAAAGCGGTCAGGAAAACTCAAGCTTTTGCCGGTTCAGCGTGAAGAATACCGGTAATTTTATTTTGGATTAACATGCGGTCATGCAGGAAAGCACGTCTACGAAATTTTGATCATTTTGTTGCTTTTAAACAGGTTTCTTTGCTTCAGCATGAATGAAAATTTATTGTTATTGAGCATCCTTTCGCATTTCTTTCATTTCGTTCTCTGTATTTGGGAATTTTACGTTTAAAAGTGAACAGAATCTTGCACGCTGGATTTCTGCATACCGTATTTACTCGTGTATAAGTCGAACTTGTGTATAAGTCGACCCCTCATTTTCCAGGTCAAAAAACAGATTTTTCATCATTTATGGTTAAAGAAATAAAATTCAGACCGATAGAAATGTCCCAAAACGTCAATCTTCTCTTCCTGAGAATGTATTGAAAACACGGTGAATTAAAAAAAGCAGAGGTGTAATCATATGCAGTGAAGTTTATCAGACTTGTTTAATCATGATTTAAGGACGTTCGCGCCCAAAAACTTCCCACGCACAGATTTTTTTAAAACTTTGACTGCAGGTAGAAAGTGATAAGATTAGATCAAAAACGTAAAAAAATTCGGGGGTCACCGAACTCGTTTTGAAGATAAGGCGCAGCTCAGACCATAGCATTTCTAGGATTTCCAGTCATTCGAGGCAATTCTAGCCGGATTCATTACTATCGGCATATATTTAAGTTGAAGAATCATATCAAAGTTATGTGTGTTTAAAACAGCACATATAGGCCTGTTTGATAGATCTCTGCTACATATGTCATTAAATCAGCTAGAATTAGCCTTAAAAAAATACAACTTCTAAGTTACGCACACCTGTATCCACGTACCAATTCGGCCCTATTTGAATAGTATATGAGAAATAATTAAAACTTCCCACGTACAGATTTTTTTTGTTCTTTAGTATAATGGAAAGAATCAGAAAAGGAAGTGATCTGCCGAAAAAAAAGTGGGGGTCACCGAGCATCCAACGAAGATATTCGCACACAAAGTCAACGCAAAGGTCATCAGCCCTATGTTTTGTTGAGTTTTCGACTCCGTGCGCGCGCTTGAAAATGACGTGGCACGCGCGTGACCAATGAATAGCGTGCGCACTAGAGATGCGCAGTAGCAATGGGCGCGAACGTCCTTAAGCACATAAAAGCTCTTCGATTTACTAGCGAAGTATTTTACGATATTTGGGAGTAAATCGCATTGCATTTAACTAACCTTGATCTCGATGTTGAGTTTAAAAGGAGAGTTCGATAAGAAGACCGAAGGAACACCGAGGAGCTTCAAAAGATCGCTCAATAAAAACACCGCCATCTTGGAAAACTTGGTAACCAAACTATGAATTTGAGGAGTACTGAAAACTAAGACAACTCCACATGCTTTCTGAAGTTTGCCAGGTCACTAAGCTACAGTAATCATTCAATGAAAATGAAAGTTCAGCAGCGTAAACAGCAGCGAAGCCAAATGTCTGCTCCACAAATGTCTGCTCCACAGATAAAAAGACACAATAGAAATCATCTCTAGTAGGTTTAGATTTAAAGTATTTAACTTTTATTATTTCACACTTTTTTGTTGACGAAGAATATGCCGAAAACTAAGAAACTCGACCACAATTAGAACGCACTTCAGGCAATTGTCATGTTAATTTCTTGGACTGCTTTGTCAGGTCTTTGTTTATGACTCGTGTATAAGTCGAGGGCAATTTTTTGGGCTGATTTTTTGGTCGTAAAAGGTCGACTTATACACGAGTAAATACGGTATTTAATTTACGGCGTCCACCAGCGCGGTTTGTTTATTAGTAAAGTTTATTCGTTTCGTTCAAATGTTTTTTGGAGTGTTATTCAGCTACTACAGAACTGCCAAGAAAAGAACTAGATGGCCACTAACTTAACATAGTTGAAATACTACTGATCTCAAAATAATTGGCTTGTTTTTGTCGTCTTTTTAAATTTAAAACTTTCATCTTTCTTTCGCAGCGCCGTGATATTTCGTCACGCGGCGAAGAAATTAATTGATTTCTTGTTTCCAGATTCGCAGATTGCTTTCGCTCACTCTGAAATATTCCAAAAGAACGCCAGGGAATTAGGGGTGGCTCGCAGGCAATTTCATGCAGGCATCAATGGGTTTATCTTATTTATCTTCTATAACATAAGACTTTCTTAAAGTTTTGCACTGGATGGTTTTCGATTTATTTTTATTGCGTGACAATGAAAACGATCTGAAGTTTGCAATGAGTTCAACGCGTTGTCGAACGTTGCCAACGCATTCCAAAATGATAATAACAGCGCGTTGGAAAGCATTTCCAACGGGGGTTGAAAAACGTTTAATGCATTTTTGACTTATCCCTTATGCTGGGTTTAAATAGGGTCATATAAAGACTAACGCAGCATCCCACGGAAACGGCTATATAAAGACGTCTTGTTCTTCGTTCGACACAGTTCTTCCATAGTCTTTTCTCCGAAGCTTAGTAACCAGGCATTAAATCGGATGAGCAAAACTGGATACGGGAAGTCCGAAAACTAGAACCCAGGCCCATCACCAGAAGATGCATGGAACGCCTGGAGGTTTAAAACCATTTACGAACAAAAAGGTGTGTTTTGGTCGCTGTTTTGGGTGAATAACTTCTTCAAAATGATCAATCTCTTTGCTATTTTTGCTTCTGAGGATGGTAAACAGTTGCTTTCTCGCTTATATGTAGCAATTTTCTAGTTTTGTGCAGGAAAATGCCCCACGGATGCGGAGGATGCGGAAGTAGGCAAATTATGCGGATCCGCATCACCGCATCCTGTCAGATGCCCTGTTATTACTGTAGTGTTAAAAAATGCCCCTGCAGTGAGTTATAAAGCCACTGAAAGAACCTTGAAGGAGCTACATGTCATTATAGATCTAATTGAGTACTTTCAAGTAAAATCACAAAGCCATGCTCCATGAAAAATCATGAGGAGCCCAAAGGTTACCAACCATGAAATACTGGGTGCCCAGCTTACATGAAAAAAGTAAGTTTTTTCCAGTCGCCCAAAGGCAAAAGTTAGTAGTGTATGGCACCCAGGTGCTTCCAAAGCACAGTCCTGAAGGTGTCATGTTATGTTCAAATTGAGGGAAATCTTAAATTAAAGATTGCTAAAATTAGGAAAAAGTAGTTAAAATAAACATGCATAGAATTATTAAGAAAAGTTGATATCAGCAAAGACTGCAGCAGCTTATAAATGGTAAACTTGAAATAATTGGGCTAATTGTTTTAGAATGCGATGTTCATCCATGACATTTATAAATACATCCTTCACGTCATAATCCCCAAAATGCCACACATACCTGTCTATAACATAAAAGTTGTCGCCATCATCTCCTTGGTCTATAACATGATCTCCAGGTTGCACTTTTCTCTCAAACATAGCATCAAGCACTTCATTAAGTTGTTCCTAGAAATACATGAACCCATGAGCTTCTGAAATGGTGGTCAAATCAACATACAAACTCTCTCTAACCTGGTGTTTTGCTCATTCTCGACCCCAGAGCTCGTCTTTTATCACGTGACTGACGGCGACAAGAGCTCTGGAGAACTCCATGCACGCGCAGCCAGAATCTGGCTACAAGGGTCTCATAGCGCATGCCCATGCTTTCAAAAACCTTGTAACGATATCTAGCTTCGGTATTTTGTTGAAAAATTAAGCTGAAGGCAATAATAAAAGCTTTAGTTCGTGTACACCTCCTCAACGGTTAAAATTGCCGAGATAATCCGCTAGGAAATATTTATTTGATTTTAAAGAGTTCTCATGATTAATTAAAAGTCATTCAGCCGTTACGTTCAAACATCAAACATGTCTCGGTTATATGCAAATTTGGAATTTGTCATGAAATAACATCTGGTTCTTCTCTCAGCGGATTCTAAATTGTTAAACATCTTTATTCATTGGAAATAACTTTATATTGCTATAAAGAGCTAAGAAGAAATACTCTGGACTTTTGAAGCCGTTTTAAAACTAAAAACCTCCGAAAACTACACATTTTACGATTGCGTGCACGATCTGTGATTTCCATAAAAAACAGACATAGAATTCCCAAGAGGGCGGGACGACCTTCGCAAGGCACGTTCAAATTTTACCGCGTCACAGATTGACCAATCAGACACGCTTTCTTCGTTTCAACCAACAACAAATAACGAAACAGCTTGGTCCAAAGTTCCCCAGAGCTCTTCTCGCCGTCTGTCATGCGCTCTGGGGTCGAGAATGGTGTTTTGCTGTCATATTGTCACTGTGAAAAACAGTCTATTTCTTTATGATCTGATTCCGAAATAAATAATGGTAATAGGTCTAAGTGGAGTACAATTCAGGGAGAAATTGGGCGAGTAATTTCAAAATCGGCTGGGTGTGCAGCGCAAGGCCAATTTGAGATTAAAAGCATGATTACCCCTGAATTGTACGACACGAAGTCCTATTTCTAATTAATCATAACTATAAAATTTGAGAAGCATATGACAGTAGTATAAACTATCCGACAGGTTAATATAATCAACTTCTAAGCTAGATGCTGTAAAAGATAACCCATTCACTTGCAACTAGCACACGCTTTGTGATGCCTACTGTCCAATTACTCAGGCATGATGCATACAACTCTCCAATTACAAGTGCATGATGTGTGCAACTGTCCAATTAATGTTCAAATCAGGGTTGCTGATGACCAATCAGACTTGAGAATTTTTTTATAGATATGATTACTATTTTTAAGGGGAACACAGTTTGTACTTGTAGTTAACACATAAACCCATCAAGTAAACAAGTTATCTTGAAGCTTACTTCTTTGGTAAACTTTTTCCTTTAAAAGAATTGGCTTTTCAGACCCCCTCCCACTTGGGATTTCCAAATAACCTCTTTGGGATAGGTATGGGTATTTTCTGGAACTACAATATTTACAATAGTTACTGAATATTTCAGATCAAACAACAAGATACTGCAAATATTGGTTTAACAAAAGCTTTTTCCAGTCAAAACTTACTGGATCAACATTCTTAAAAAGCAAGATATTCTTGACTGCATCATTTAAACGTTTCCGCTGATCATCAGTTTTGGGGTAGACAACCTGAATTTGAAAGAAGTAATTAAGAAATCAAAGAATTGAAATAAAAGTGATATTATAGTCTATTATGCCACTGGACTGCCCTGGCAGCTTTTTTATTTGAAAATATTTCTCAGGATCAAGTACCAAGGGATGGTAGCCCGAATTCAGGCTAGTCTATAACAACAGCTGCCACCAGAAACATCACTGAACTCGATAACTGCTGAGATACACAAATTGTAATTTTAACACAGACAATGTTTCTAGACACTTTTGCACTTGAATTTTAATGATGTTGTTAATGGCGTTGATAGCTTTTATTTTCAAGTTGTCAGTCATACAATATCACAACCAGCATAAGAAACGAATCACATTTTAAAGTCAATTACATTTAGGTACCACGCTCTTTCAATGAATTTACTTCAGCTATAAAAAAAGTTGCTGCGTTTTAATTTCATGACCACGCTTGCTGCCGTCGAAGATCAGAAGATATTTTTTCCCGAAATTGATCTGATCTTTTGCAAATTAAATCACCAGAACCAACAATGGAACAAAAACCCTGCTTAATTTAAGCAAAATAATGTAGATTTTTTTGCATCCAATATACAAACATAACAAGAGTAAACGATAATTGACTAATGCCTTACTGACCGGATTCTCATCTCCTTCCTCGTCCGAGTCGGGGTTCAGTGGTTCTGCACAAACTGAAAGAGATAAGCCATCAAACTATTTGGTCAGTTATGGAAATTACGCGTTATGCGAATGAATTCTCCCTCCCATTTTGCTGTTAGCAATACTTTCATGAAAAGTCCGAGAGGCGTTTAATCTTCCATTAGATCATAACGTTTAACGAGAAAGTTCAAAGCAATATCAAAATATACGCGAATTAAACGCCCAACGGGAGCAGAGTTACAATCAAATTATTCACACATGAAAAGGACATTGCATGACGCGAAACGAGCAGCAAAGCTACTTGTACATTTCCTGACTTACCAGATTGACGCCTTGCATAGCGATTTTTTGGTGGTTCTGAAAATATTCAAAACAAACTGATCAGCTAGAGAAGTACAAGAATCAATCTCTACAGAGTTTTCTTCGCGAGATAAGCTTATTAACGAGATGAGCTAAAGTCAAATCGCACGCCTGCAGTTTAACTGCAGCAAGCCATACTCTAAGCTGAGAATACAGAAGCTAAAAGCTTGAAATTATAGTAATCTATAGCTAATGAGATACAACGTTCTAGGAGTCGCAAAAGGTGAAAAGCTATTGAAATAAACGCCTGAAGGGTTCTTGAAATCCTTCCGGAGTACAGAGACCTCGTCGATTGCTACCCTGTCGTACGGGTGACTTTATTTAGCAGCTCTGAACAATTCATACCAATTTCTTCGTCGTCGTCTTCATCATCAGAATTACCATCTCCATTTACTTCCTCACTCTGAAAGCTTACACCTTTCGATTTTCTTTTTGTTCCTTCCTTTGAACGCTTTTCTTTCAATTTGAGTTTCATAAAGTAATTGGCTGCAAAATCGACGATATCGTCAGGTTTCTCTTGCAAAACATGAACGGTGAATTCTTGCAGAAGGTCTGTGAAGCCGGCAGGCAGTTCCAAATCCATATTGTCTACTTTCGACTTCCTAAAATAGTTCACCGACGCCAAATACAACTGTCTATTTTCGTAGTTTTAACCGATAACTTTCATTTCTAGTGTAAGTGATAGAGCTGCCGTTGTCATGAGCAAATACATCTGCGGAAAGATCATGGTTACACGGTCACGGCGCCTGCGTGATACTCTGTCGCCAAACGTCATTCAAGACACCGAGATCACGAAGACAGCCAATCACATCGCTGAATTTCACTAGGCAGCCAATCATCTTGCGTGACTGTTAGTTTGTTTACTTTAGCAGAGTTTCCTTAGCAGTAAACAAGTAGTTTTGAAAAATAAGGCTACTGTTCAAGTTGTCTGTACTTGCAAATAAAACTGAAAAGTACTATGTTATCCTCTATGAGTTTGTCAACAGAAATAAAAGAAGTGACAATTTAACTTTGCTGTTATCTTGAGCCCGTTTTCTGTCATTTAAGCAAATTATTTGAAAGAATTTAACGCCCTATATGCACTGACCATGAACTAAACTCCTTGTTAAAACTTCTTTTCGGTGAATAAGAATTCAATCGAACACTCGACGAACAGACCGAAAGAAAGTGACTTCTAGTTTCATTGTTGACTTCTTTTGACTTACGCCAGAAGCGGTTGCGCGGTTACCTATGGTTACAGATGGTGTTGTCTGGATTTTTAATTCACAATGCTCTGTATACATGTCATGCAAATTGCAGACTATATGATCTATTGTATATTAAATTACCTTAGAACGTGGATATTCTTTCAACCAAGATGTAAGATAAGATAAATGACAAATCGCTCTGAAAATAAGGTTCCATCTATCTGATCAACGCAACCGTAGCGACAATCGTTGTAAACTGTTCCTTGCATGCGACTCAAGTTATTATTTAAAGTAGTTCGAACAATAAAATAGCCCGTTGTCATAGGAAGGTTTCAAAACGTAAATGATAAAAAAGCAATAGTAATTCTAATTTAGCTTTCAAGATTACTTGACAGCAGTTGTCAACGATGTCTTTTTTGCACGAGTCGTACATCGGAAAAAATCAAGTTGAAAATTACCGATCTATAAAATCAATTGCGAGAAGATATTGACAACGGTCGGTAAATAAAATTTCCTTTTTGCGACTATAAACTAGCAGTAAAAGGCACAATGACCGCACTTACCCTGCCAAGAAAGTTCACTGCAAGTTCATTATTTATTCTAAAGTAGCTTTCTTTTTTCTTTGCCATCAATAAAGACTAACTGTTGGCGTTTACTAGCGCATTTCGTGTTCGACAATTTGTCATATTACTTTCTCGTATTTCCATACACTTAAAGGCTTGAAAGGTGTTCGTAGCTCATTTAGTTTTTAAATCCAAACTTTCCAGCATATTCTCGCTTAAACTTCAAACCACTCACAAAAAGCAATGAAAAATGCCCCGAACCGCACTTACCGAATTGAATGTGGCATGTGTTTTATGCTAATTAATGCTGCTCGCAGAATTTCTGATCCAGCGGCTTTTTTTAATGTCAAAAAAATACCACAGTCGAGACACTGGGCTTATGCAAAGACTATCAATAGTTCGGAACGCGCCACTACGTTCTCAAGAAATAATACGTGCTTGCTCTAAAAACAACAGTAAACAAACATAAAACTGTCGCGTCGAGCCACCCGGCCTAAATTAATGTCTCCTCACTGTTTACCAACTGGCTTCGTCTTGGTTGCATTAGCACACTAAAAAGCATAATGGTGAACTCGACAATTTTCCTCTAAGCCTAAAAAAAATTTAGAACTGGCGCGGTTTTAAAGTTAAAGAACGCGTCAGAAAAAAAGTTCATTTTCTTTTTCTCTCTCGATTTTTGTTTTGTAATTTTTTCGTTAGAGCACCATTTTATACAAAAAGTACGCAAGCGCGAGCTGATAAGCTATCTTTTTCCATTATTTATCAAACCAGCAACGCCCCCTTTGTGCCGAAATTAACAACTTCTGTGCTTGGGCACACGGACCAAATTAGCTACTTTCTATCTAAGACTGTTTGACTTGACAGGTAGCAGAGTCGAGTGTTTTTGAAGGCTTTTTATCTAATTCGCAATAAGATATGCGTCCTATTGAGACCCTTGTAGCCAGATTCTGGCTGCGCGTGCATGGAGTTCTCCAGCGCTCTTGTCGCCGTCAGTCACGTGATAAAAGACGAGCTCTGGGGTCGAGAATGAGCAAAACACCAGGTTAGAGAGAGTTTGTATGTTGATTTGACCACCATTTCAGAAGCTCATGGGTTCATGTATTTCTAGGAACAACTAATGAAGTGCTTGATGCTATGTTTGAGAGAAAAGTGCAACCTGGAGATCATGTTATAGACCAAGGAGATGATGGCGACAACTTTTATGTTATAGACAGGTATGTGTGGCATTTTGGGGATTATGGACGTGAAGGATGTATTTATAAATGTCATGGATGAACATCGCATTCTAAAACAATTAGCCCAATTATTTCAAGTTTACCATTTATAAGCTGCTGCAGTCTTTGCTGATATCAACTTTTCTTAATAATTCTATGCATGTTTATTTTAAACTACTTTTTCCTAATTTTAGCAATCTGTAATTTAAGATTTCCCTCAATTTGAAACATAACATGACACCTTCAGGACTGTGCTTTGGAAGCACCTGGGTGCCATACACTACTAACTTTTGCCTTTGGGCGACTGGAACAAAACTTACTTTTTTCATGTAAGCTGGCGCACCAGTATTTCATGGTTGGTAACCTTTGGGCTCCTCATGATTTTTCATGGAGCATGGCTTTTGTGATTTTACTTGAAAGTACTCAATTAGATCTATAATGACATGTAGCTCCTTCAAGGTTCTTTCAGTGGCTTTATAACTCACTGCAAGGGGCATTTTTTAACACTACAGTAATAACAGGGCATCTGACAGGATGCGTGATGCGGATCCGCATAATTTGCCTACTTCCGCATCACTCCGCATCCGTGGGGCATTTTTCCTGCACAAAACTAGAAATTGCTACAATAAGCGAGAAAGCAACTGTTTACCATCCTCAGAAGCAAAAATAGCAAAGAGATTGATCATTTTGAAGAAGTTATTCACCCAAAACAGCGACCAAAACACACCTTTTGTTCGTAAATGGTTTTAAACCTCCAGGCGTTCCATGCATCTTCTGGTGATGGGCCTGGGTTCTAGTTTTCGGACTTCCCGTATCCAGTTTTGCTCATCCGATTAATGCCTGGTTACTAAGCTTCGGAGAAAAGACTATGGAAGAACTGTGTCGAACGAAGAAACAAGACGTCTTTATATAGCCGTTTCCGTGGGATGCTGCGTTAGTCTTTATATGACCTATTTAAACCCAGCATAAGGATAAGTCAAAAATGCATTAACGTTTTTCAACCCCCGTTGGAAATGCTTTCCAACGCGCTGTTATTATCATTTTGGAATGCGTTGGCAACGTTTCGACAAACGCGTTGAACTCATTTGCAAACTTCAGATCGTTTTCATTGTCACGCAATAAAAAATAAATCGAAAACCATCCAGTGCAAAACTTAAGAAAGTCTTATGTTATAGAAGATAAATAAGATAAACCATTGATGCCTGCATGAAATTGCCTGCGAGCCACCCCTAATTCCCTGGCGTTCTTTTGGAATATTTCAGAGTCGAGCGGCAATCTGCGAATCTGGAAACAAGGAAATCAATTAATTTTCTTCGCCGCGTGACGAAATATCACGGCGCTGCGAAAGAAAGATGAAAGTTGTAAATTTAAAAAGACGACAAAAACAAGCCAATTATTTTGAGATCAGTAGTATTTCAACTATGTTAAGTAGTGGCCATCTAGTTCTTTTCTTGGCAGTTCTGTAGTAGCTGAATAACACTCCAAAAAACATTTGAACGAAACGAATAAACTTTACATAACAAACCGCGCTGGTGGACGCCGTAAATTAAATACCGTATTTACTCGTGTATAAGTCGACTTTTTACGGAGCTCAAGAAATTCAGTCCGAAAAATTGCCGCTCGACTTATACACGATGTAAATACGGTATTTAATTTACGGCGTCCACCAGCGCGGTTTGTTATGTAAAGTTTATTCGTTTCGTTCAAATGTTTTTTGGAGTGTTATTCAGCTACTACAGAACTGCCAAGAAAAGAACTAGATGGCCACTACCTTATCATAGTTGAAATACAACTGATCTCAAAATAATTGGCTTGTTATTGTCGTCTTTTTAAATTTACAACTTTCATCTTTCTTTCGCAGCGCCGTGATATTTCGTCACGCGGCGAAGAAATTAATTGATTTCTTGTTTCCAGATTGCTTTCGCTCGCTCTGAAATATTCCAAAAAAACGCCAGGGACTTAGGGGTGGTTCGCAGGCAATTTCATGCAGACATCAATGGGTTTATCTTATTTATCTTCTATAACTTAAGACTTTCTTAACGTTTTGCACTGGATGGTTTTCGATTTAATTTTTATTGCGTGACAATGATTGCAAATGAGTTCAACGCGTTGTCGAACGTTGGCAACGCATTAGGAAACATATTGCCAACGCTTTCCAAAATAATAACAGCGCGTTGGAAAGCGTTTCCAACGGGGTTGAAAAACGTTCAATGCATTTTTGACTTATCCTTATGCTGGGTTTAAATAGGTCATATAAAGACTAACGCAGCATCCCACGGAAACGGCTATATAAAGACGTCTTGTTTCTTCGTTCGACACAGTTCTTCCATAGTCTTTTCTCCGAAGCTTAGTAACCAGGCATTAAATCGGATGAGCAAAACTGGATACGGGAAGTCCGAAAACTAGAACCCAGGCCCATCACCAGAAGATGCATGGAACGCCTGGAGGTTTAAACCATTTACGAACAAAAGGTGTGTTTTGGTCGCTGTTTTGGGTGAATAACTTCTTCAAAATGATCAATCTCTTTGCTATTTTTGCTTCTGAGGATGGTAAACAGTTGCTTTCTCGCTTATTGTAGCAATTTCTAGTTTTGTGCAGGAAAAATGCCCCACGGATGCGGAGTGATGCGGAAGTAGGCAAATTATGCGGATCCGCATCACGCATCCTGTCAGATGCCCTGTTATTACTGTAGTGTTAAAAAATGCCCCTTGCAGTGAGTTATAAAGCCACTGAAAGAACCTTGAAGGAGCTACATGTCATTATAGATCTAATTGAGTACTTTCAAGTAAAATCACAAAAGCCATGCTCCATGAAAAATCATGAGGAGCCCAAAGGTTACCAACCATGAAATACTGGTGCGCCAGCTTACATGAAAAAAGTAAGTTTTGTTCCAGTCGCCCAAAGGCAAAAGTTAGTAGTGTATGGCACCCAGGTGCTTCCAAAGCACAGTCCTGAAGGTGTCATGTTATGTTTCAAATTGAGGGAAATCTTAAATTACAGATTGCTAAAATTAGGAAAAAGTAGTTAAAAATAAACATGCATAGAATTATTAAGAAAAGTTGATATCAGCAAAGACTGCAGCAGCTTATAAATGGTAAACTTGAAATAATTGGGCTAATTGTTTTAGAATGCGATGTTCATCCATGACATTTATAAATAACATCCTTCACGTCCATAATCCCCAAAATGCCACACATACCTGTCTATAACATAAAAGTTGTCGCCATCATCTCCTTGGTCTATAACATGATCTCCAGGTTGCACTTTTCTCTCAAACATAGCATCAAGCACTTCATTAGTTGTTCCTAGAAATACATGAACCCATGAGCTTCTGAAATGGTGGTCAAATCAACATACAAACTCTCTCTAACCTGGTGTTTTGCTCATTCTCGACCCCAGAGCTCGTCTTTTATCACGTGACTGACGGCGACAAGAGCGCTGGAGAACTCCATGCACGCGCAGCCAGAATCTGGCTACAAGGGTCTCAATAGGACGCATATCTTATTGCGAATTAGATAAAAAGCCTTCAAAAACACTCGACTCTGCTACCTGTCAAGTCAAACAGTCTTAGATAGAAAGTAGCTAATTTGGTCCGTGTGCCGAAGCACAGAAGTTGTTAATTTCGGCACAAAGGGGGGGTTGCTGGTTTGATAAATAATGGAAAAAGATAGCTTATCAGCTCGCGCTTGCGTACTTTTTGTATAAAATGGTGCTCTAACGAAAAAATTACAAAACAAAAATCGAGAGAGAAAAAGAAAATGAACTTTTTTTCTGACGCGTTCTTAAACTTTAAAACCGCGCCAGTCTATAATTTTTTTAAGGCTTAGAGGAAAATTGTCGAGTTCACCATTATGCTTTTTAGTGTGCTAATGCAACCAAGACGAAGCCAGTTGGTAAACAGTGAGAGAGCATTAATTTAGGCCGGGTGGCTCGACGCGACAGTTTTATGTTTGTTTACTGTTGTTTTTAGAGCAAGCACGTATTATTTCTTGAGAACGTAGTGGCGCGTTCCGAACTATGTATAGTCTTTGCATAAGCCCAGTGTCTCGACTGTGGTATTTTTTTGACATTAAAAAAAGCCGCTGGATCAGAAATTCTGCGAGCAGCATTAATTAGCATAAAACACATGCCACATTCAATTCGGTAAGTGCGGTTCTGGGCATTTTCATTGCTTTTTGTGAGTGGTTTGAAGTTTAAGCGAGAATATGCTGGAAAGTTTGGATTTAAAAACTAAATGAGCTACGAACACCTTTCAAGCCTTTAAGTGTATGGAAATACGAGAAAGTAATATGACAAATTGTCGAACACGAAATGCGCTAGTAAACGCCAACAGTTAGTCTTTATTGATGGCAAAGAAAAAAGAAAGCTACTTTAGAATAAATAATGAACTTGCAGTGAACTTTCTTGGCAGGGTAAGTGCGGTCATTGTGCCTTTTACTGCTAGTTTATAGTCGCAAAAAGGAAATTTTATTTACCGACCGTTGTCAATATCTTCTCGCAATTGATTTTATAGATCGGTAATTTTCAACTTGATTTTTTCCGATGTACGACTCGTGCAAAAAAGACATCGTTGACAACTGCTGTCAAGTAATCTTGAAAGCTAAATTAGAATTACTATTGCTTTTTTATCATTTACGTTTTGAAACCTTCCTATGACAACGGGCTATTTTATTGTTCGAACTACTTTAAATAATAACTTGAGTCGCATGCAAGGAACAGTTTACAACGATTGTCGCTACGGTTGCGTTGATCAGATAGATGGAACCTTATTTTCAGAGCGATTTGTCATTTATCTTATCTTACATCTTGGTTGAAAGAATATCCACGTTCTAAGGTAATTTAATATACAATAGATCATATAGTCTGCAATTTGCATGACATGTATACAGAGCATTGTGAATTAAAAATCCAGACAACACCATCTGTAACCATAGGTAACCGCGCAACCGCTTCTGGCGTAAGTCAAAAGAAGTCAACAATGAAACTAGAAGTCACTTTCTTTCGGTCTGTTCGTCGAGTGTTCGATTGAATTCTTATTCACCGAAAAGAAGTTTTAACAAGGAGTTTAGTTCATGGTCAGTGCATATAGGGCGTTAAATTCTTTCAAATAATTTGCTTAAATGACAGAAAACGGGCTCAAGATAACAGCAAAGTTAAATTGTCACTTCTTTTATTTCTGTTGACAAACTCATAGAGGATAACATAGTACTTTTCAGTTTTATTTGCAAGTACAGACAACTTGAACAGTAGCCTTATTTTTCAAAACTACTTGTTTACTGCTAAGGAAACTCTGCTAAAGTAAACAAACTAACAGTCACGCAAGATGATTGGCTGCCTAGTGAAATTCAGCGATGTGATTGGCTGTCTTCGTGATCTCGGTGTCTTGAATGACGTTTGGCGACAGAGTATCACGCAGGCGCCGTGACCGTGTAACCATGATCTTTCCGCAGATGTATTTGCTCATGACAACGGCAGCTCTATCACTTACACTAGAAATGAAAGTTATCGGTTAAAACTACGAAAATAGACAGTTGTATTTGGCGTCGGTGAACTATTTTAGGAAGTCGAAAGTAGACAATATGGATTTGGAACTGCCTGCCGGCTTCACAGACCTTCTGCAAGAATTCACCGTTCATGTTTTGCAAGAGAAACCTGACGATATCGTCGATTTTGCAGCCAATTACTTTATGAAACTCAAATTGAAAGAAAAGCGTTCAAAGGAAGGAACAAAAAGAAAATCGAAAGGTGTAAGCTTTCAGAGTGAGGAAGTAAATGGAGATGGTAATTCTGATGATGAAGACGACGACGAAGAAATTGGTATGAATTGTTCAGAGCTGCTAAATAAAGTCACCCGTACGACAGGGTAGCAATCGACGAGGTCTCTGTACTCCGGAAGGATTTCAAGAACCCTTCAGGCGTTTATTTCAATAGCTTTTCACCTTTTGCGACTCCTAGAACGTTGTATCTCATTAGCTATAGATTACTATAATTTCAAGCTTTTAGCTTCTGTATTCTCAGCTTAGAGTATGGCTTGCTGCAGTTAAACTGCAGGCGTGCGATTTGACTTTAGCTCATCTCGTTAATAAGCTTATCTCGCGAAGAAAACTCTGTAGAGATTGATTCTTGTACTTCTCTAGCTGATCAGTTTGTTTTGAATATTTTCAGAACCACCAAAAAATCGCTATGCAAGGCGTCAATCTGGTAAGTCAGGAAATGTACAAGTAGCTTTGCTGCTCGTTTCGCGTCATGCAATGTCCTTTTCATGTGTGAATAATTTGATTGTAACTCTGCTCCCGTTGGGCGTTTAATTCGCGTATATTTTGATATTGCTTTGAACTTTCTCGTTAAACGTTATGATCTAATGGAAGATTAAACGCCTCTCGGACTTTTCATGAAAGTATTGCTAACAGCAAAATGGGAGGGAGAATTCATTCGCATAACGCGTAATTTCCATAACTGACCAAATAGTTTGATGGCTTATCTCTTTCAGTTTGTGCAGAACCACTGAACCCCGACTCGGACGAGGAAGGAGATGAGAATCCGGTCAGTAAGGCATTAGTCAATTATCGTTTACTCTTGTTATGTTTGTATATTGGATGCAAAAAAATCTACATTATTTTGCTTAAATTAAGCAGGGTTTTTGTTCCATTGTTGGTTCTGGTGATTTAATTTGCAAAAGATCAGATCAATTTCGGGAAAAAATATCTTCTGATCTTCGACGGCAGCAAGCGTGGTCATGAAATTAAAACGCAGCAACTTTTTTTATAGCTGAAGTAAATTCATTGAAAGAGCGTGGTACCTAAATGTAATTGACTTTAAAATGTGATTCGTTTCTTATGCTGGTTGTGATATTGTATGACTGACAACTTGAAAATAAAAGCTATCAACGCCATTAACAACATCATTAAAATTCAAGTGCAAAAGTGTCTAGAAACATTGTCTGTGTTAAAATTACAATTTGTGTATCTCAGCAGTTATCGAGTTCAGTGATGTTTCTGGTGGCAGCTGTTGTTATAGACTAGCCTGAATTCGGGCTACCATCCCTTGGTACTTGATCCTGAGAAATATTTTCAAATAAAAAAGCTGCCAGGGCAGTCCAGTGGCATAATAGACTATAATATCACTTTTATTTCAATTCTTTGATTTCTTAATTACTTCTTTCAAATTCAGGTTGTCTACCCCAAAACTGATGATCAGCGGAAACGTTTAAATGATGCAGTCAAGAATATCTTGCTTTTTAAGAATGTTGATCCAGTAAGTTTTGACTGGAAAAAGCTTTTGTTAAACCAATATTTGCAGTATCTTGTTGTTTGATCTGAAATATTCAGTAACTATTGTAAATATTGTAGTTCCAGAAAATACCCATACCTATCCCAAAGAGGTTATTTGGAAATCCCAAGTGGGAGGGGGTCTGAAAAGCCAATTCTTTTAAAGGAAAAAGTTTACCAAAGAAGTAAGCTTCAAGATAACTTGTTTACTTGATGGGTTTATGTGTTAACTACAAGTACAAACTGTGTTCCCCTTAAAAATAGTAATCATATCTATAAAAAAATTCTCAAGTCTGATTGGTCATCAGCAACCCTGATTTGAACATTAATTGGACAGTTGCACACATCATGCACTTGTAATTGGAGAGTTGTATGCATCATGCCTGAGTAATTGGACAGTAGGCATCACAAAGCGTGTGCTAGTTGCAAGTGAATGGGTTATCTTTTACAGCATCTAGCTTAGAAGTTGATTATATTAACCTGTCGGATAGTTTATACTACTGTCATATGCTTCTCAAATTTTATAGTTATGATTAATTAGAAATAGGACTTCGTGTCGTACAATTCAGGGGTAATCATGCTTTTAATCTCAAATTGGCCTTGCGCTGCACACCCAGCCGATTTTGAAATTACTCGCCCAATTTCTCCCTGAATTGTACTCCACTTAGACCTATTACCATTATTTATTTCGGAATCAGATCATAAAGAAATAGACTGTTTTTCACAGTGACAATATGACAGCAAAACACCATTCTCGACCCCAGAGCGCATGACAGACGGCGAGAAGAGCTCTGGGGAACTTTGGACCAAGCTGTTTCGTTATTTGTTGTTGGTTGAAACGAAGAAAGCGTGTCTGATTGGTCAATCTGTGACGCGGTAAAATTTGAACGTGCCTTGCGAAGGTCGTCCCGCCCTCTTGGGAATTCTATGTCTGTTTTTTATGGAAATCACAGATCGTGCACGCAATCGTAAAATGTGTAGTTTTCGGAGGTTTTTAGTTTTAAAACGGCTTCAAAAGTCCAGAGTATTTCTTCTTAGCTCTTTATAGCAATATAAAGTTATTTCCAATGAATAAAGATGTTTAACAATTTAGAATCCGCTGAGAGAAGAACCAGATGTTATTTCATGACAAATTCCAAATTTGCATATAACCGAGACATGTTTGATGTTTGAACGTAACGGCTGAATGACTTTTAATTAATCATGAGAACTCTTTAAAATCAAATAAATATTTCCTAGCGGATTATCTCGGCAATTTTAACCGTTGAGGAGGTGTACACGAACTAAAGCTTTTATTATTGCCTTCAGCTTAATTTTTCAACAAAATACCGAAGCTAGATATCGTTACAAGGTTTTTGAAAGCATGGGCATGCGCTATGAGACCCTTGTAGCCAGATTCTGGCTGCGCGTGCATGGAGTTCTCCAGAGCTCTTGTCGCCGTCAGTCACGTGATAAAAGACGAGCTCTGGGGTCGAGAATGAGCAAAACACCAGGTTAGAGAGAGTTTGTATGTTGATTTGACCACCATTTCAGAAGCTCATGGGTTCATGTATTTCTAGGAACAACTTAATGAAGTGCTTGATGCTATGTTTGAGAGAAAAGTGCAACCTGGAGATCATGTTATAGACCAAGGAGATGATGGCGACAACTTTTATGTTATAGACAGGTATGTGTGGCATTTTGGGGATTATGACGTGAAGGATGTATTTATAAATGTCATGGATGAACATCGCATTCTAAAACAATTAGCCCAATTATTTCAAGTTTACCATTTATAAGCTGCTGCAGTCTTTGCTGATATCAACTTTTCTTAATAATTCTATGCATGTTTATTTTAACTACTTTTTCCTAATTTTAGCAATCTTTAATTTAAGATTTCCCTCAATTTGAACATAACATGACACCTTCAGGACTGTGCTTTGGAAGCACCTGGGTGCCATACACTACTAACTTTTGCCTTTGGGCGACTGGAAAAAACTTACTTTTTTCATGTAAGCTGGGCACCCAGTATTTCATGGTTGGTAACCTTTGGGCTCCTCATGATTTTTCATGGAGCATGGCTTTGTGATTTTACTTGAAAGTACTCAATTAGATCTATAATGACATGTAGCTCCTTCAAGGTTCTTTCAGTGGCTTTATAACTCACTGCAGGGGCATTTTTTAACACTACAGTAATAACAGGGCATCTGACAGGATGCGGTGATGCGGATCCGCATAATTTGCCTACTTCCGCATCCTCCGCATCCGTGGGGCATTTTCCTGCACAAAACTAGAAAATTGCTACATATAAGCGAGAAAGCAACTGTTTACCATCCTCAGAAGCAAAAATAGCAAAGAGATTGATCATTTTGAAGAAGTTATTCACCCAAAACAGCGACCAAAACACACCTTTTTGTTCGTAAATGGTTTTAAACCTCCAGGCGTTCCATGCATCTTCTGGTGATGGGCCTGGGTTCTAGTTTTCGGACTTCCCGTATCCAGTTTTGCTCATCCGATTTAATGCCTGGTTACTAAGCTTCGGAGAAAAGACTATGGAAGAACTGTGTCGAACGAAGAACAAGACGTCTTTATATAGCCGTTTCCGTGGGATGCTGCGTTAGTCTTTATATGACCCTATTTAAACCCAGCATAAGGGATAAGTCAAAAATGCATTAAACGTTTTTCAACCCCCGTTGGAAATGCTTTCCAACGCGCTGTTATTATCATTTTGGAATGCGTTGGCAACGTTCGACAACGCGTTGAACTCATTGCAAACTTCAGATCGTTTTCATTGTCACGCAATAAAAAATAAATCGAAAACCATCCAGTGCAAAACTTTAAGAAAGTCTTATGTTATAGAAGATAAATAAGATAAACCCATTGATGCCTGCATGAAATTGCCTGCGAGCCACCCCTAATTCCCTGGCGTTCTTTTGGAATATTTCAGAGTGAGCGAAAGCAATCTGCGAATCTGGAAACAAGAAATCAATTAATTTCTTCGCCGCGTGACGAAATATCACGGCGCTGCGAAAGAAAGATGAAAGTTTTAAATTTAAAAAGACGACAAAAACAAGCCAATTATTTTGAGATCAGTAGTATTTCAACTATGTTAAGTTAGTGGCCATCTAGTTCTTTTCTTGGCAGTTCTGTAGTAGCTGAATAACACTCCAAAAAACATTTGAACGAAACGAATAAACTTTACTAATAAACAAACCGCGCTGGTGGACGCCGTAAATTAAATACCGTATTTACTCGTGTATAAGTCGACCTTTTACGACCAAAAAATCAGCCCAAAAAATTGCCCTCGACTTATACACGAGTCATAAACAAAGACCTGACAAAGCAGTCCAAGAAATTAACATGACAATTGCCTGAAGTGCGTTCTAATTGTGGTCGAGTTTCTTAGTTTTCGGCATATTCTTCGTCAACAAAAAAGTGTGAAATAATAAAAGTTAAATACTTTAAATCTAAACCTACTAGAGATGATTTCTATTGTGTCTTTTTATCTGTGGAGCAGACATTTGTGGAGCAGACATTTGGCTTCGCTGCTGTTTACGCTGCTGAACTTTCATTTTCATTGAATGATTACTGTAGCTTAGTGACCTGGCAAACTTCAGAAAGCATGTGGAGTTGTCTTAGTTTTCAGTACTCCTCAAATTCATAGTTTGGTTACCAAGTTTTCCAAGATGGCGGTGTTTTTATTGAGCGATCTTTTGAAGCTCCTCGGTGTTCCTTCGGTCTTCTTATCGAACTCTCCTTTTAAACTCAACATCGAGATCAAGGTTAGTTAAATGCAATGCGATTTACTCCCAAATATCGTAAAATACTTCGCTAGTAAATCGAAGAGCTTTTATGTGCTTAAGGACGTTCGCGCCCATTGCTACTGCGCATCTCTAGTGCGCACGCTATTCATTGGTCACGCGCGTGCCACGTCATTTTCAAGCGCGCGCACGGAGTCGAAAACTCAACAAAACATAGGGCTGATGACCTTTGCGTTGACTTTGTGTGCGAATATCT
>JAHPZR010040235.1:0-32500 GCA_019787425.1 Platygyra sinensis | reverse complement strand
GCGAGTTTCCAGATTAAGACCATTACATAATCGTAGATTTCACAAATGCTAAGAGTGATGGTGTAATAATAATAATAATAATATAATAATAATAACATTTATAATGCGCAAATTCCATAAAATGTTCAAATGCGCATGACAAGATTAAAAACGGAATAAAAAGGTTAAAAAGCTAAAATTACAATTAAAAGCAAACTTACAATGATTTAAAAAGCTAAAATTTCAATTAAAAGTAAAACTTACAATAATAGAAACAACTATGATAAAAATGCGAGGCGGAATAAGTGAGTTTTTAGCTTGGCTTTAAAACTACTAACTGTGTTGGCGCTTCTTATGTTAAATGGTAGCGCATTCCAAAGTTTCGGTGCTGCACAGGTAAAAGAACGGTCACCTAGTGTAGCTTTTGATTTAAAACGAGGATAACTAAGTAAAAATTTATCGCTAGATAACACAGTTTGTGTAACAGTAGATGACAGTGGTAACTATGTCACCTTTTACGAGCTGAACGTTCGCATAAAGATTAAATGTCACGTTTCACGAGCTGAACGTTCGCATACCAATTCCTCACCAGGAGAGCTTAGGCCGCCTGTGCCACACATAGTTCTAAGACTGAAACAAGTTAATTTTAAAATGTGGTTGCATGATTTAAAAAATCGTCTTGTTTTTTTAGTGTTGTCGGTGAGCATACCCGTACTCCCACTCGGCCAATTTTCGTCACTGGATGATGTCATCATCAGCCAATTACAGGCCATTTCTCAGCTCTTTTCATCATATCCCCCCTCAGGAGCATTTTGTCAAGTTAGCAAATTAACTATTCAGACAGAACATGGCTTTTAGCATATGTAAATTTATATTTGTTTGAAAGGTCAAGGTATTTTTTCCTTAGATGTAAACAAAACTCTCGGATTACAAATTACGCTAAGCAAAGAATGTAATCATTGAATCAAGCAACTTGTACAGATCACTTTCACTATGTGACAAATAAGAGCGATCGCAATGTGGAATCGATCACGCAACTTATGATTTGTTGACCCGTCAATATAGTAAAATTACAGAGCTTTATAGCGTGCGCTGTGGAGATGCTATGATTCTGTGGAGGAATTGGGGCGGCTGGCATGCTTTTCGTGTCTTTTTTTTTCGCTTCGGGCAGGAGTGACTTCAGAATTGAGTATGTAGCTTTTACTCATCTTACGAGAGGAAACTCAAAAAGCGATAAATCGCTCAAAAGGTTTCGGATTGCGCAGAAACGCAAGATGACTATAGAAAAGACATTGAGGTCAGTTATTTTTATTACAAAATTTACTAAAATTTAGGCTTAAATGTCTATTGATGTTTTTCTCAATACAAACCCTTTGTACCATAACACCTCCTTGTTCTAAAAGAGGAGAGTCACGTTTCGCGTAATGAAAGTCGGTTCAGTAGATGACGGCGGTAACTATGTCACGTTTCACGAGCTGAACGTTCGCGTAAAGATTAAAAAATAACAAAAGCGCAGTCGGACAGTGCGAGTAACCGTTTTAAAGCGCGGTTACAACCACACTGCGGTTCTTGTTTTTTTTTTATCCGTTGACTTCGTAATGCTTTTCGACCAGGAAAGGCAGCTGACGAAAATAGAACTCCATTTCCATCATAAAACAGTCAATTCAAATTATAGCCGAACCTTTAGCTCATATAACAATTAATGTATCACTCATTGCATTGTTTCCGACCAAATGAAAATTCCTCTCATGGTACCACTCTTTAAAGGGCTTAAGCCTGTGATGGATCACTCTTTACGAAGTATAGACCGGTCTTGATTCTCCCTAGCCTTTCTAAGTTTCTTGAAAAGGTTGTTTATAGCCATCTTTATAATTATTTAAGTAAACTAGAAATTCTATGTAAAAATCAATTTGGCTTTAGGAAGAATCAATCAACTTCGTTAGCATTGATTGACTTGCACTCAGAATATGAAAAAATCTCCCTTGCTCTTGATCACAATGACCATGCCGTTGGTGTTTTCCTGGATCTTTCTAAGGCCTTTGATACCGTCGATCATAATATTCTGCTCGGCAAACTCAAACACTATGATATGCGTGGGCTGGGTTAGAAGCTTCCTCTCCAACAGGTTGCAATTCGTTCAATTTAATGGTCAATGCTCCTCTCCACAAACTATCTGTTGTGGTGTTCCCCAGGGATCCATTTCTACGTGCAGCCTCACTTAGTTCCGAACTTAATAAATTATCTGCTTGGTTTAAGGAAACTTTGTTATTTAAGCCCAATCTAAACCCAAACCACATTTAACACAGAATGAGCAGTTCCTCAGCAGATTCATCAGTGATGATGAGCTAATGGATCAACCAATTAAAATAACGAGGCTTGACAAAGCTCTCAAAGATGCCGTCTAATTACAAGAGGTCGACATCACAAACCAAACAGACCCATTGTTGCAGCTAAATAGCTCTAATAAGGTAATTGAGAACTATCTCAAGTAGTTATTGATTGAGATGAAAGAGTTTAAACTCTGTCTGACACTGAAAATAACTTTTAAGAAGCCTAAAGATGAGGATGCACTTTATGAAACAACTTTTTTCAAGAGCAAACCACAAATTATCACAAATGACACCAACATCATTGAAACACTGGGATTAACAACTCGGCAACTAACAACCAGAATAGGAAAATTGCTTTCCGAGAGCTCAGGAAGGACAATAGAACCTGTTGATAAGCACTATTTATAAATATGGGCCGGCGTCACCGCCAAACATACAAAGAGGGTCGGAAAGGGGACTGAGGTGTCGTGCACGGTTCACGGGAATTAAAATTGAAAATTCACGGTTCACGGGAATTAAAACAGACTTTTCACGAATCACGCTTCATTCAGCGTTTGCTTTAATTTATCACCCATATAGTACTACACAACTGACGTGTCGACCATTTTGACTTATTGCATGCACATTAAATAATTGTTTTTCTCGCTCTAAAATACTAAATTTACACTAATTCAAAAGTGTATGCCTTAGTCTACACAAACAGAACTGGTTACACTTCATTATTTGCAATTCTTTAGTTTTGTGCGTACGTTAGTTTCTAAATCATCTGGAGAAGGTTGAGTTGGGAAAACTACTTTCTCTGCTGGTGTACAGGAGGAACAGTACGTATCGAGAGGAAGGGCGCAATCTATTCAACCAATATTTCTGGAAAATTTCGGTCCAAAAATTTCCGAAAATTTTGGTCCAAAACTGAATAGATCGGTTCGGTTCAACCGGAAAAGTTTCGAAAAAATCAGTCCACCTTTCGAGGTGGACCACTTTTCTCAGTTGGACCGGTCCGATCGGAATGAACCGTTCCATTTGACCATTCCGACCCATTCTCAATTCCAGAACCTCGCTGTTCGGTATCTTCCATGTACAAAATGGAGGAAAATACTCATCAACGCACTCTTATGGATTGTTAACAGCGGATCTTTCGGTGTTACTCGTACATCCATGTACAGTTACCGCAGGTCTGTAGTTGCTCCGCAAGCAAAGTGTATGTTTTGGTTGTTGACGACTCTCAAGGACGATTTATTTCCCGAAAGAATTTGCAAGGTTCTTTTCGTTGTTCGATTCGAAGACTTCGAACGTGGTGCTTGGAGTCACATGGCAAATTTCTGGGAACGGTCTGCTCAAAACAACCCGTTACACTGGTTAAATTACTATGAATGAAGCAGCTCACACAATATCATTGATATCACCGTCGAAATCGTCATCTAGCTTTAATACGAGCAACAATGATCCTACATCCTTCATTTTAAATGAGCGCGAAACTTGTTTTGCGAGTGGAATGGAACGAGACCGTTAGGACCTGTAGTGATCCATTCAACTCCAAGAAATTTTCGAACCTCAGCCCGGAAATTTTGGTTGAGTGGATTGCGCCCGAAGTGTCCCGGCTTTAAACTTTGTGGTCTCCTGGCGCACGCTGCGCTGACGGACGGCCCTTCCATTGTCAGAAGCCCATTCTCTCACTTGGTCTTTCTGGGTGGCACTGAGCTGCCTCGTTGGCTTAATTAAGGTGGCTCATTCTTGGACATTCGGGAAATTTCACGGAAAATGAGCTAATTATAGACAATGTTCACGAATCTTGAGAAATAAATTAATTACTTCACGAATCACGGGAGTACTTTCGTTCACGGATCACGGGGAATAATTTCGTTCTTTCACGAATCACGGCAATTAAAAATAGGCATTCACGGTTCACGAAAAACCCCTTTTCCGACCCTAAATAAACGTTGAATTACCTTACCTGTGGTGTATAGTCGTCCTTTTGCCTCAAAAGTGGGTTTTTGAGCGATTTTAAGAACAGTCAACGGCGAACTCAAATTCATTCAAAATCGCTCAAAAACCCGCTTTTGAGGCAAAAGGACCACTATACACCACAGGTAAGGTAATTCAACGTTTATTTATCATTGCAATTGATTTACACACACATTAGCGATATATGGCTATAGGTGAGCCAAACGGTAAATCTAGTACATTTACTATAAAATAACAATTGGCTACCCAGACAGATTGTGCGGCCCCCGTGTGATTACAGACCGAATTGGACTCCACTCATTGCTAATCAAGGTCTCGGTAAGGGTTATCAGCCTCAGCCTTCGGCCTCGGCTGATAACCCCTACCTCGACCTTGATCATTCTGGATATCACAAAAACCTCATCCAATAATCGTTTATTTAATATTTGATGACGTTCATTTCAGTCCGATATTTTTAAAGGTAGAAAGTATGAGGACACTATGCAAACTAGTGAGACAATCTCAGATAGTGCAGAGTGTTATGCAGGACTGTTAGTACATTTTGAGTCGTCTCCTGCCTGTATTTAAATTCATTAATACGTGGAACTAGCAAACGTGATATTTTTTTTTGTAACCTGATACTTTTGTTTTTCTCGCAAAGTGTGTAACATGATACCCTTGTTTTCTCAAAGACATACAAAGGAAGATATGCTCGCTTTTTCCTGCTGGGGAAAAATGAAATAATGTTATTAACTTATGACAAAAATGAAAGAGGAATGATTTTGTTTCTTTTAAGAGGCAAATTTTCATATCATCGATGCGTTGGTTGTTTACAATAAACCAGTTCAAAATACACATTGATATCGATTAATACAACCGAGAAGCATTTCAACTTGCCGATATTATATCCTACATCGGCGAACGAGTCCCCTCAAAGACTGACTAAATTTATTTGCGGTTTCCGTAAGTGCCAGAGTGTCTGCAGCAATATTTGAGAAGTTTATTTTGTCGCGACAGTACTAATTTTAATGCAACTCGGAAACGTTTGGGGTGAATACATCTGTGGACTTCTTGTTCTCTTTCATAGGTGTGAAAATAAACAAGCGGCTGAGGGGATCAATCCGTTTCCCTCTTTAAGGCTTAGCAAACACGAATTACTTTGAAAACAGCACACAACATTTTTAACTAAGCTAGGGATGATTCCAAAAGATACGCTGTCACAAAAACATTCTATGGACTAAAAGCTAGGAGAACTGATATTGCCTGAAATGTAACCGCTAAGACGAGAGTGTGGTATCGCACGCATGAATCTGAACTGGAGAACGGATTGTGTCATGGTGACAATGCTATAACGCATGCGTCTTACATGTTGTATTCTACCATAAGGAAAAGTACTTAACGTTCGTGTGTAATTGTGTATGAAATGTATCGTTTACCTAACATATAGTTAAACACTTAAGTTAATCAATCTGCGCATGCGCTTCGAGCAAGTGGTTTTGTTCTTAAGAGAATAGTACCACTAGGATAAGAAGAGAATATTAGAACCATATATAGTTCTGTGATGTTAAAGCCCGTATACACGGTGCAACATTGCGCGCATATGCGCGCAACATCCATCACTTGACGTGGCTACACGGTCGCAACATTTCGTGCAACATTACGCGCAATACTTGATCAGCGGTTACCAAGCTCTCATGTTACATCCCGCAATCCAAAAAAAAAAGCTTTAGGAGTTCTTGCGTTGATGCTTTTAGATGGCGAGGAGAAAGCTCGCATTAAAAGAAGAAATCGCCGTGTTTGGGTAAGAGGCTGGATAGCCAGGAGGCAGGAGATGGGGGCATTCCACAGGATAGTACGACGTCCGCAGGCTATGAAATTTTGTCCTCACTTGCTCGACTGTCTTGTGGTCGAGTAAGGTAGTGAGTTTTTCCAATGCAGCTGCCCTCACACCGCTTGTTTTAAAATGGGGCGAATCCTTGTTCCATAGACATCGGTTTTCTTTAAAATTGTAAATTATAAATATTCGTTCAGTTAATTGTACCTTCGTAAAACCAAATATAAATATATACACAAAAACGAAACGACCTTTTGCTGCCTTTCCGCGCGCTACGGCTACTCCCTGCCGCCACCCGAGTAATACAAAAGCTGATAAAAGAAGTGAATGAAAATATCCAGAACAAAACGTTTGGATACCGAACCACAGGTAAGGCTTAGGAAAAAAGATTACTTACCTCTGTAATAGTCAATTAATGAACTTTCCTCCTCTGCAGTCCAAACCATCTTTTTACGTGAAACGTACCACGGGCGAAAATTAGAATGTGAGATTTGATTGGCTGAACACTGAAATTTGCGTCACACTATTGCACGAAATGCTGCAGATGGTGGATACACGAAGAAATTTGTTGCGCGCAATGTTGCAGAAGTAGGACGAGATTCTACTGCTGCAATATTGCGCGCAATATTGCGAGCAACAAATTTTGGGGTGGATACAGGATGCAATTCAGCCATTGCGCGCAATATTGCACCGTGTATCCGGACCTTTATTCACGAAGTAATGTAAGTGTAGTACGTTTTACGTGGCAATCAAAGGTACCTACCCCACCCCCTCAGAACAAGGCTATATAATTAATTAAAATTAATTAATTAAACAAACATTAAAGTTTACACCTTATGGCTTTAGTGCGTTATTGCGTTAGTGCCTTAACGAACAGCAGCCCCCTAAACCATCCCAATAGTGCACTCTGCACTAACTAGTGAGACAATCTCAGATAGTGCAGAGTGTTATGCTGGACTGTAAGTACATTTTAAGTCATCAGCTGCCTGTGTGTAAGTTGTTAGTTCAAGGCCCAAAAATAACTTACAATTACTGTTTGTCAAGAAGGTTTCAAATTTTACTGTGGTGTTTTACGTTGAATTTCATTTATTTTTAATTCATTGATATTAGAAGAAAGTATGAGACCTGTTCAAATGTTCTTTGAGGACTGTGTGGCGTCAGGTTTAAGTGTAATTTAATTAAATCAGACTTTCAACGTGTCAGAGAGGTTTTTTCTCTTTCTTTCTATTTTTGGTGAAGTAGTGTTGCTGCGTTGTATTGTGTAAAAAGGGTAAACTTACGAGTCACATAAAATGCGAAAAGTTCTCTTAACTTGGATATTCTTGAGCAAAATTTCAGCTTACGGGTTGGAAGGGCTATGTGATCGATGAGTGAGGGAATTATGCATGTGCGCGTGTCGCACCAATCTCAGTGTGGGTTGTACCAACAAGTACAGGTGCCTTACGAACGACTTATCCAAGACGAAAACAAAACCGACAAACGGGCTTCTAACAACTAACAATAGATGGATCGAAACCGACCGATGACCGATAACAAACTTGAGTCTTGCAACCAATACCATGAAGGCTTTACTGACCGAGCACTTACAACGGACCAGACTGGTAACGCATCGACTGACAAGCATTATTCACTACCTCCAGGGACTTTTTATTCACAAAAAATAACTCTTGCACGCCTTGCGTGCCTATGTTTTTCTCTTGGTTGTGACGAGAGGGTCTGAACATCGGCCAAACAAAGGGATAACATGCACTCTGCAAACCAAATTAACAAGAAAACATTAAAAGAACGAACCGAGCCACAAAACTATACACTTATCGTGAAAAGAAACCTGAGTGCAAGAATCACACCTACTCCAGCGAAATACCGAGAATGTATGACAATCAATTCACGGAAAAGCCCCAACTTCAAGTGCGATTTTAACCGTAACAACGATCGGAGTCCCAGAATTTTCTTAAAATCGAACTATCGTACTAGATTTCCATGCAAAAATAATCACAATACTGATCCGTGCCTCCCAGCAATAGACCAAAAGATGGTATGTCAAGCGCTTGTGTTCAACAAATTATTTAGAAGGTTTCACGGTCGCGGACGCCATCTTGGTAGGGTTGTTGCGAAAACTAAGACCCCCGAAAATTAAGACCTAAGACCTAAGACCCGAAAACGAAGACCCGAAACCTAAGACCCGAAAACGAAGACCCGAAAACGAAGACCCGAAAACGAAGACCCCCTTATTTTGTTTATTTTTGCCCCTTTGTTCATCTTTGTGATCAAAGACCGTTTATATTCTCGAACTTAGTGCCTATAAGTACGGTGTTCACTTTTGTTTGATTCCCGTTTCTCATTAATTGCGGGCTCAAGAAGAGCCCGCAACCTAATTTGCACGCCAGATCTCGATTTCGGAAGAAATTTGTTCTGCCAAAATCGATCGATAAGTCCTCGTAAACCAATCAGAAGCCATTTCCACTCGAACAAGATATTTTAAAAGATTGCGCCGAGACTGCAAGTGTGAGAGATCTTCCAAGCCAAAGTTTTGCATCATTGAAGTGTTAATGCTCATTTAAAAGATTGAAAATGGAAAGAAACAGTTTTAAGGAATACTCAGTTCTCGCTATGGTGTCAAAAGAAGATGAAAGCTTGTCACAATTTTTTTTTCACCTCGATCGCGTTATTGCTTGACTCAACGAAGTAGCCACGGTCGCTCACAACAACACAAGCCGACGTTTGGGTGAAAAAAATCACAGAATTATTACCTCAGAGCTAAGCCTTGAATGAGAACATTAATTCCAAGCTTTCCTTACGTGATTTAGACGAAAAAATGATAGTAAAGGTCATAGACAGGCCGACACAGACTCCCCTTTGTGGTTTTGCGGTAGAGGCACATGAGCCTCTAAAGTTTTGCTCTGACGAGCGTATCTTTGAGCGATTTTCCTTTTTATAATAGGAGGCGTTGTATAAATTGTTTTCAGCAGTGGCTGATTTTGGATGAGACTCCATTTTTGCATCAGTATTTGCTTTAAGTCTTTCACCCCTGGATGGTATGTCGTAACAAAAGGCATAATTTTGCCTTTAGTCTGTTTGGTTTGTTTTTTGAGCGCCGAACGAGACCTCCGATAACGTCCTTTCAATTAGGCTTTTTGGGTAACCACGTGCTTCAAGTCATGTTTTGAAGTTACACGTGGCCTCCTGGAAATTTTTTTCCGAGGAGTTTGTTCTAAGAAGTCTGATTGCTTCTCCTTTAATAAAGCCTCTCTTAACGCCTGGTGGGTGGCAAGAGGAGTAGTGTGTATATTGGAAGGTCTCGGTCGGCTTGTAGTGAGTTTTGACGTCGAGGATAGCTTCTGTTAGGAATCTTTCACCTTTGTACACTGCCGTGTCTAAGAATGTGATTTCTTTCTCTGAGATTTCAGCTGTAAACTTTATAGTGGGATGAGATGTGTTAGCTTGTTCAATGAATAGATCAATGCCCTGTCTATTGACATCCCATAGAGAAAACGTTATCTATGTAACGTTTCCATACTTTCGGCTTGATTCTGCTTTCATTAAGCATTTCTGTTTTGATTTCTGCCATGAAGAGATTGGCGAAAGCGACCGCCATTTTCGTTCCCATGGCCGTTCCGACCCGTTCCGTGAATTTGGTGATAGTTTTCTCCGTTGAACTGGAACGAATTTTCTCTGAGTATGAGGCCGAGTATTTGTTTAAGATAGTGGGACGGGATGGGAGGACTGTTGTTGTGGTATTTGTCGTATGCTTCGCATACTATTGTGATGCCCTCATCTTGAGGGATGTTTGTATACAAGCTTGTTACATCCATTGATACTAAAATAGTATTCTGTGACACTTTTTTCTCTGTAAAGTTGATGAAATCAGTCGTATCTTTAAGATACGATTTTTGTTTTTGAGCAATAGGCTGTAATAAATGGTCCACAAAGGGTGATATCCTTTCAGTCGGGGCCTTCGCAGCCCGATATAATGGGTCTGCCGACTGATAAAGGCTTGTGGATTTTCGTTAAAGTGTAGAAAATCGGAATTCTGGCCGGGTTTGGGGTTTGTGAAAGCCACCATTTTGTGATGTCATCTGTATGTTTGCCATTGTGTAGTTTAGCAATGAGTTCATTGACCTTTCGTAGTGTTTCAGTGACCATGGGGTTCTCAAGAGGACGGTAGTGGTCTCTGTTGTCGAGTTGAACCTGGGCCTCTTGAATTTTGTCCCCCTTGTTGAGAATCGCTGTTGTGCTGCCTTTATCAGCATGTTTAAGGTTAATGGCAGTATTCTTTTGCTGCTCTGTGTTCGTTGTGTGACAGGTTGTGTTTTGACTTTGTTATTTCTATTTCAGAAATGCTTAATTTGACATGTTCCAATTAGCTTTCAAGGGCAATAGAAGTGTACTGGTGGTATCCAGTTTGATCTGACATGGAAAGTATATGGTTCCTTGTCATTTCCGTGATATATATATCTCAGTCTCATTCGCCTAGCAAATTGTTCGAAATCACGCAACAGTTGTTGCCTGATTTTACGTTCATTTGTCACGGGTGTTTCGATAAATTTAAGCCCCTTTGCTAGTACGCTGACTTGGTGGTCAGTTAATGTGTGGTCTGAAAGGTTTTTCAGGTATTTTTCATTTTTCTCCCTTTCATTGATAAGTCGCCTCTGCATTATATCTTTTCTACGCTTTTTGGGTTTGTTATTTTTGGATAGCCTTTCTGCTACAGTGGGTATAGCGGCCGTTTGTTCAGCGATGACACTGTTGTACTTTTCAACATGTTTATTATCACTCTGAAAACGTGTACATGTAAGGTCTTTCAATTCTGAAAGTTGGTGTTCTAGTATGTCTATCCTACTGACATCAGTGTGCAAACGCCATAGCGTACACTGTTGAGTTATAGACATAGGCGTACGAGCCGGGGGGGGGGGGCGGGGGGGGGGCTGCAGCCCCCCCAGTCGCAGAAAATTTTGAGATTTTTCGGGCAAAACGCCGATGATTCGGACAAAAGTACTCTGGAGAAAGTATTCTAAAAGGTAGTCAAGGCCTGGCTTGTAGGTTACTTTCACTGGCGTTTGTCTTGTCAAATCGGAGTTAAGGTCAAATGATCTAAGGATCCACAATTGCAGGTATTCTGTTTTGGAAAAGCCATATGCCAATTAAATGTGTACCGTGGGAATCCATGATGTTATTTCCATTAGTGACAAAAGGATGAAAGCAAAGGACGACCAACATGGGCTCCTGCCAAGACTTATGTTTTCGTGGTGGCTCTGAAAAGAGCCCTTTTGAATGGCTCCGCAAAGTGCCTGAACTTCTCGCAAGAGGAACAATTAACTGTTTCTTTTATAAGTTTCTGATTTTACCAGGCCGTCGAATGAAGTCATAGGCTAGGAGTATGCAATGTTTCAAAATAACTACAGTGGAATCCTGATTTCTCAAACCCTCATTTTTTCGATCCTTCCGATAACTCAAACCAAAAGTCGTTTCCCTCTCCTCAGTCAAACGCCGTAATTTCACGAACTGTCCGGCCGATTTTTAAAAGCAATTTTCATCTGTTCCCTTGGAGGTTCCAAAAAATCGGAATTCGGCTGTGTTTCCGGAATGATAACAGTTTCATTAGACGCGAGAATTGGGAACGTTTTTGTTTTTACTGCGATTTGAGTACGTATATACAACTGACGCTTTCGGGCATTTTGTAATTTTTTTCGGGCAATAAGGTCCCCGCCCCCCCAAGTCCGAGGGTGCCCGTACGCCTATGGTTAAAGATGTCAATTTTTCGAACTCCCTATCACTTAAACTAATAATATTTTCTTTTCTCCTGGAGTTTGGAAAATTGGAATACGTAGGTCATGTGGTCACCAAATTTACAACAATGGTACACTATGTCAATGCTCTTGACTGTGAACATGGAATAATCATTTTATTGACTTTTAGGCAAAGATGGATGCACTGTCACAGAATTGGACTTGTTTTGGAACATGATGTGTAAGTTGTTTATGTCACTGGGAGAACCTTCGCCTGAGGCTTGAGTTGTGCCGTGTCAAAATGTCTTGCTATAAATGATATTGAAATATAGTCTGTCTAAGCTGCTCTTAAGTGTCGCTGTGATTGAAGAACATTCTGTTTCTGTGGACTCAACTATTCCAAAAGTCGAGTCTTCCAGACTAGTATCGACTCGTCACGGCGACTTCATGACATTTAACTACCCCCCTCAACATTACCTAAAAGGAGTCTAAGTCCCGCTTTGTCGACTTGACTATTCCAGAGGTCGAGTTGTGCAAACTCGTCACTTGCTACCCATGCTTCCTTTTTATACGTCAAACTTCTGGCAAGCAGTGTACGTTACTACGTTAGACGACTAGACTCTGTTATTTAGGACTTAACTTGTTAGTCAAGTCCACTACAAAATTAGACGACTCGATTCACTTTGGGTGAATTGGATAACCCTCTAATTGTCTGATTTTTATTTGCAGTCCGTTGCCAAAGAATCTTCATCAACCTTTGGAAAATGACCGTTCCAGTGCCATTCAGTGTCGAGTTGCACTGAGTTCACTTAACTCTCTGTTTACAAGCTGGAGCTCTTTTGTCTTGCTCGAGAACCACTCTTATATCAAGTTCATTAGCAGGTGAAAATAACCAAAAAATCTGATCACGTTATTTCAAAATAAACAAAATTACCAGTTATTAATGGTGCTTTGATTTGGAAAGAAGCCTTCGAGAAGTGGCTATAGAGGACTTACACTTGACAAATTCTCGTGCTTTTCTCTATGCGGTTTCTAACGCACTATGTGTACTTTATAGTCGTGTTTAGAACTCCATATGCTCTGGTTTTAGTACAGCAGGGCCGCGGTGTACAAGTAGAAAGACAAGTGTCTTAGTTTTTAATATCAGTATTCTTGTGATTCAAGCAGAAAAAATCCTGAAGATGCTCCCTCGTCCTTCTGCATTGCACGGATAACAGCCAGGGGACCGTGCATTGTCATCAGAGTAGCCTTCCTCGGAGGAACAGAAGGATACATTCGGCACGAGGTCAGGAAAATACTAAAAGATTTTAATGTAATGTAATTAACACAGAGGATACAGAGGCTGAATTAAAATTATTGTTTACTTTTGATTTGAAAACATCTACCATGTAGACCTGGTTTAATGAACTGACTTGGTTCTGAGAGATTTCTTTCAGTCTTTGTCTACACGTTAACAATTGCCTGATTTCAAACTATTGATCCCCATAGTCGTAAAGTGCAGACCAAGCTTTACAAAATCCCCAAGTTTAGCGTAAATAGACCCAATAGTAAGCAAGCTACAGCCATTTGAAAATGTCAAAATTTACAAAGAAGTGTATGACCATCTGGACGCTGTCCGAACACAGCGTCCGGATGGCCATACATTTCTTTGTTAATTTTGACATTTTTAAATCGCTGTATCTCAGTCAAAACTAGCCTGATTAACACTGAACTTGGGGGATTTTGTGAATCTTGGTGTGCTCTTTCTGACCATGTGGATCAATAGTTTCTTATCCCATAATTTACAGACTCGTAGCTAGTCCTTTTCGGTTTGAAATCAAGCAATAACGGTAACGATACATATTTGTAGTAACGAGATCAAGTATGCTAACGATACAATTTAACCCAGTAACAGTAACGGTACTGTGGTAAAATTAGTATAACAACAAGCAGTGGTGGTGTAACAATAATCATATCAGTTATCGTAGCAGTAACGATAAATTAACAGCGACAGTAGTGAAGGTAAGCAGTAATGACAACAATGTGAGTAATGACCACGTTGCTCAAGAGATTCAGAAGAAGACTTCTTACATTTTCGTGTAATACAGCTGTTTCAAGAAAGGTTGTCCTACAAAAGAGTAAAAGTGTACGAGCCAATGTTGAAAGGTATTATGGCTACTAGTGCTGGCCAACAATTGCTCTGTTGTCACGAAGCTCTCTAGAACCTCTAATTTCATTGGATCTTGTTGGCACGAAGCTCTATTGTTTTAGGGCTAGGGTCCATTGTTACCATTGTTTGTATATCATTCTCTCAACCAATCCTGTGAGACATTCCGAAGAGCTTCGTGGCGGCCCCAATTGCTTGACTGAAGCCAAAGGCATTTCATCATGACAGACCGAAACAACACAGACAAGTTTGTTTGCTTTTCCTTCCTGATACACTGTTAACCTCAGGGAAGAACACCAAACTATCACTACCCATAGTACTAATCGGCATTGTCGTGTTCACTTTTATCTTATGTGGGACAATCGCTGTCGAAACAGCTGTATATCAAACAGGACAGAAAGTGTTTCATCGGGATATCCACCGAGAAGAGAGTTGAAAATAAGACGCGCAGCAGAGTATTTTGGACGAAATTCGAGGTGTTTGGATAGGCGATGAAACACTGTCTCGAGTGTTTGATATATCTTCTCAATCAAAAAAAACTAAGGAGTAAACGGAGAAGTGAAATCGTCAAAATCTATGCTAATTAAGACCGGGTATCCAAAACTCTTTCACGGTTTTGATTTTCTTTGGTAACTTAACTTGATGAATTATTAATGAGTTTGAGAATGTTTGTTCTTCCTTCACTTCAGATTGTATCAGACCTCAAGACCGAGCTGTCCAAGATCAAAGCTCCACTGGGCATGAATGTCAAACCTCAAGGAAAAGCCAAGAATCTGCAGCGGGTTGCCCAGCTTTCAAAACAGAGGACAGTGATGGAAAAACCCTGCGCAATCATGTACAGCAAATCTCTGGAAAGAATCCTTGTTCGATATGAAAGAATCCCTGACGACCTTTTTACTCCATTCCCAGAGCAGCCTCTCTACTCTGTGTTCCATAGTCTGACAGGCGTGTATGCACACAGAACGAATGAGAACCACATGAAAGTGCTCTGCCAGTATCTTCATCATCATCGATGGATTTGGGCCATGCAAGATGAAGGAGCGCCTGCTATAACTGCTGATGGTGTGGCAAGGGTGCTTTCGACACTAACAAAGTAAGGGAAAGAAATATCTACAGAGTTAACTTAAGAGTTTTCTTGTGGGCTGGGAGATTGATCCTCAAGAATATGGCCAGTAACAACTCTTCCTTTCTTGGCATTACTTGAAGTTGATACATACATGCAACATAAAGTCGCTTCAACTAACAGCCACTTTAAGTTTAGCCGTGATGACACATGGTTTGGGGATTCTGGTATAATCATAATAGCTTTTTACAAAATAGATTTGACTTATCACATAAGGGTTTCTCATCTAGACAATAAACCAAATGTGAATTTCATTGTTTTCGTCTTTGAATTTTCAGGCTACGACTGCAGGAAGGTTATAACTTTGTCAACAACAGCGCAGGGATCATTACCATGGCAAAAGAACTAAGGATGAAGGTAAAGATAATTCACGAAGCATGTGTTATTATTTCAGTGTTTAGAGCTAGAGACTTCACGGTAGTCATCTTAATGTAGCTAGAGGGTTTTGTAAATTCCTGCTCGATCCAGAGTCGAGCACACTAACGATAAGGCCACCACACCTCACCGGCACTAGCTGGCAGTAGTTAAACTATTTCTATTTTTTCTCATTAGGACCACACCAGAGACAACGACCAGTTGCACTCTTGCATCATTCAGTACGTGCTTTTCCCGCCGTATCACCGGAACCATCCTTCTGACTCGGAGCGTTCAGAGGACTCTGTTGCTGAATGGGCGTACAAAGGAAAACGGAAATTTAACATGGTCACTGAAGTTTGGGCTGAACCGCAGCATGGCCGCCTCACTGCTTTAAATTCCGAGCTAAAATATCTGGAAGGACTACAGTACAATGAAGTCCCTAATGCGGTGAGCGTTTTGTATGGGCTAGCTTACATAACTGGCATGTATGGGGTACAAAGAAAACCAATTTTTGCCCTCCCCCTCTCTCTCAATGTTGCCCCGGTTTTGTCCAGGCACCAAATTACCTTAAAATTGAAGGAAACCTGAAAATCAAAGTTTTCTAATAGAGAAAAACACCGAAGAGATAATAATAAACCATAAAGGAACGAGGATGGTTAAGGATGAAGAAGATTAACATGGATTACAAACGAAACTTGAAATATTTAGGCTCCTTAAGTTGACTTGAGATCAATTTGATGTGAAGCTAATGACTTGTTTTACTTTTTAATCAGATCTATCAAGTGGATGTCAAACATGTGTCAAAACTGTTAACTTATGATCATCTATGGAGTATGAGCGATGACGAGACTGTCACCACCCCCCACAGAACTGTCAAGGTGCCTAGAGCAGACACACTACTGACCATCAGCAACTGGGTGGTGGAGCAGTTACCATTTCCATTCGATGTTATTGGGCTGCTTCCAAGATCTCGACAAGTGGAGATGGTGTTTTCTTCTCTAATAGAGACTTCATCTCAAGGTACATGAACTCCTTTGATTTAAGCTTTTCAGTGTTAGAGTAGATTCCCATTTAAAAGCTTACTAGCCTACATTTTTTAAGTTCGTCGTTTGTAATCCGTGTTAATCTTTTCCATCCTTAACCATCCGTGTTCCTTTATGGTTTATTCTTATCTTTTGTTTTTTTCTTTCTATCTTAGTGAAGTACCATTTTTAGGTTTCCTTCAATTTAAAGATAATTTTGTATGTGGCAAAAAATAATTGACAATGCCGTGGTTGAGTTCCTGTGTTGTTGTGTTCTTTGTTCTTTGCTGATTGTAGCTCAGGGTTGAATCCTGGGTCTGGAAAAAGATGCTGGCCCTAAATATGTGAGCTGAACTTGTTGCTCATTCAGCATGTCTGCCGATTTTACCTATATTAACTCGAGAATTTTTTTTTCACAGCTTTAGATGATAATGGTGACCTTCCGAATGAAAATCTTTTCGAACTTTTGCTGGAAAACATGAAGCGCTTAAATAATCGTGAAGTCCAACTGACCGAGGAAGACTGTCAGCGATACACTCGACACGTCCAGAGCCGGCCAAGATTTGGCGTTTCCTTACCGTTCCCTGAAGAACTCTGTCAAGATAAGGAATTTAGCAATTCTGCGCCAAATGATGTTAGAGAGAAAAAGTCAAGAAATGGAACCACCTCTTCGATCAAATGGCGGTGCTTTATTCGCAGTGTTGCGGACCACCGAGGCCATGATAGGCTCATCCTTACGTTTCTCCCAGCAAGCTTCAAGTACATTAGGCTCATGGGAAGGTACGTGCGCGGTAGGAGCTCTAACACAGGGAGCAGTCCGGGGAGCCCGCATCACGCTGCAAAAATGGAGCCTGAAGGAGCCTCAGTTGAAAATCGTTCTCTTGGTGGAGGTGAAGAACAAAAGCAAAAGCTTGGTGTTTCTTTGTTGTCTCAAGGCTCTGTTGAAGGTTTGTTTAAGACGATGTATGAATTAAGTCAAGTAAGAAGAATACATCTGTACTGTTGACGTCTATCAGAGTTCTGGGCTTGAGCTTGTCAAAAGACTTTTTAGTTGGTCATAGTCTTAGTACGTAAAGATTGGTGTAAAATACAAAACAACATGGGATACAGCCATATCGTAAACTACAGTGTACAAGCTTAAAGCATTTAATATAGAAATCTTGTTTAGTCATCTCTGCCTAGAACAGTGTACTATGAATGGTAGCATTATGGGGTAATCAACTTGCGTTTTTCTTTGTAGAGAAAAGTGCCACGCCCACACCAACAGCAACACCCACTGTGGAGAAAGATGAACGCACTTTTGCTTTCTCTCAAAGACAGAGTGATTTGCCAGTGCTCGAAGGACAAGCAAAGCCTGTGGTGAATTCTGAGGATGAAAAGCGAAGTGTCACATTCCAAGAGAATGCCACGCCCATCAACGAAGAGCTTGTGTTTCACGACCGAGGTGTGGACGGAGAAAGTGGCTCTTTCAGTTTTGGTATACCCATTTATTGCTATGACTGTCCAATGTCAGCCTTAGTATCAATAACGGACTCCAAGTCTGACACGGAGGTGACGTCTGAAGAGCCAAAGAAGCTTGAGGATATTTTTCAAGATTTTACTCAATTTGCAGCTCAAATCTTTATTGATCCATTCAGTTTGGATGAGGTGCCCAGGTCGTTAGAAGGTCGAGCTAAAGGAAAGTTTGGCACCTCCAAAGATCTGGCTCGTCACTTTAATGTAGTGCACGACTTATTTTTCCGCAGTTTTGTGAAGTCGACGTTTTCAAGTTTGCAGCGTGGGCAGCAGGTGAGCATGCGCGATGTCCATTCAGCGGTCGAAGCCTGCGAGGAAAACTTCCTTGAAGTTGACATCACAGACTTTATCCGCACTCTCTGTGGGCACTATGTGAAGAAAAACAGGGACAAGGAGCACTTAAAGGCAAGAATCAACGAGGAGCTTCAGTCGGTTCCAATTTGCTTGCCATCACTGTCTGTTGAAGAACGTCTTAGAGATCTGAAGAACACGTTGTCTGGAGAATGTGAATCGATGCCTGGTTTGCACAAGTCTATTACTGCCAAGTTCTTTGCAATTCTTGGAAGATACTTTAAAGCAGTTCCACCTAGCAGGGAATACTTTTTCTACTGTCCACAACAGTCGGATGGCCCAAGAAGGGTATTGTATTTCCAAGTGATGTTAACTCTTTTCAACCTTAAGAGTCAAACACTAATAAACCCTAGTGTGTGACCATTTAAATGAAAGCTGTTGAGCAGTACTTTCATATGGTACTGTTTATTATGCTTTACAAGGTGGTTCTAACTTTTATGTCTGTGGACGAAACCCTAGTGTGTGACCATTCAATTGACAGCTATTGAGCAGTACTTTCATATGGTACTGTTTGTTATGCTCTACAAGGTGGTTCTAACTTTTAAGTCAGTGGATGACACCCTAGTGTATGACCATTCAAATGAAAGCTATTGAGCAGTACTCTCATGCCATACTGTTTGCTTTTAAATATTTAGAATTTTTTTAAAGGAAACTTGGGATTTTTTGTAGTACATTTTTAGATTTGGCACTAGTGGCAGTAAAAAACATATAAAAGTCATAAAGTACCACCCCCTTGAATACCTTTTCCTGGTTCTGTATCCCCTCCTTCTTTTAATGACCCCTTTGAGTGTTGTCTAATACTCCAACAGATTTATGCATGGCACTGTATTGTATTATATCCCACATAAAAATAGATGAACAGTACAATACAATTGAGAACGACACAATACATACCTCTTACTAACCGAGTTCGAGGTCCGTACCGTAAGTTACGGTCCTCGTTTTTCCCCCTTCGATTTATGGCCCGCCCGCTTCGCGCTTGGGCCATAAATCGTAGGGGGAACTTACAATACGGACCGAGAGGTTAGCAAGATATTTATTATATCTCTATTGTGTGTCTGAAGGGTTCGGCAACGATTTCCATTCATGAGTATTGTACAAGTATGAAGTCTGTGGATAAAACCCTAGTGTGTGACCATTCAAATAAAAGCTATTGAGCAGTACTTTCATGTGTTACTGTCTTTTATGTCTTAGTATAGATCTACTAGCATTATATCACGAATGCCGTTCTCTGATTGGCTACGCTACTCACTATCTATTTAACAATTAGACTACGAGCCCGAGTTTTCTACGAACAGATAGTCAACGAGGCGCAGTATAAATTTACTGTAGTCTCATTGCATAAAAAGAAAAAAAAGTCAAGTATCGCGTAGAAAAGAACTGTTTTATGTTACATCAGGTTCAAACGTGACGAGCGATGTGCGCTGATGCGTAACTGTTGACTATCAGCAGATAGTTGACGGTAATATAGCCTATCAAATTCACGGGTTCACAATAGGCTACGGTAAATTTATACTAATATGTGATAGATAGTGAGTAGCGTAACAGTGTGCGCTTGTTAACAAAATGACGGCCGTTTCTTGGCGTTTTCGAAGTGTTGAATTAAGTTTTGAACGACTAGTAGATTTATACTAAAACAATTAGATTATTCGCTCTCAATTTCTATCGCGCGATAGTTGACTCGGGCTGCACCCTCGTCAACTATCACGCGATAGAAATCTCGAGCTCTTAATCTAATTGTTAAGTACAAGGTGGTTCTAGCTTTTAAGTCTGGATGAAACTTTAGTGTGTGACCATTCAAATCAAAGCTGTTGAGCAGTATTTTAATGTGGTGCTGTTTTAACGGCAGTCGGTATTTACTGTTTGCCTTTACTTTCTAGTCCATCCCAGAATCTTTCTCCGAATCTGAAACCTATGAAGGAGAGCAAGCTGCTGAAGACGAGAGTCAAGAGAAAGAGAGTGATGCTGGCTCTGATGCTTTTGAAGACGTACAGTCAGGCATCTTGATTGAGGATGATGGGACAGCTCTTCAGTACGACACAGATGATTTGTCCGATTTTGAAAGCGAAGGAAGTGACGTTGAATTTGATGGCGAGACTGAAGATGATCAGGGCGTGAAGTCGCCACTGTTCTTACAGTTGACTTGCACACTCAGAGACAGAAGTACCCACAGGCAGCCAATGCATCCTGTGTCTATCAACAGACTACCTGTCTGTCTAGGTAAGGAGGACGTTACACTAAGTGTGAACATAACATTTATTTCTTTTGTTCTAGTTATGTACTTGTTATCTTAGTTGTCCTATTTATCTGTCATTCTGCTTTTTATGTAATAATCTTTTTATGTAATAATCTTGAAACCCTAACTGTAGCTGCGATGCAAATCCGTCTGTGACGTCAAAGCAGGAATAGACCCATGCCCTTACTAGCTCCGTCTTGCAACAGATGGTGGCTAGATTTCATGACTTTTACAGCCAATAAAAAAGTCAAAATTTAGTTTAAAAAGGCGCAGTGCGTTTCGAACAGATGCATAGATTTCTTTTAGCGAAAAAATGTTTGGGGTTAGGTGCACTTTAAAACATATCTTAGGCCTCGTTGACCAATGTGCCCATGCCTCGTAACCTTTGATTGTGCTTGGTTGTGTAGAGACCTCAAACTTTTAATGAGGATTTAGATTGATAGAGGGTGGCTATTTTCAGGTGGGGATTGGAAGTGGACTTTTATTTTATTGAATGGAGCTCTCTGTAGTTTCTGATTTCCACTGTTTTATTCCTTGCAGGAGAAATTATCCGGAAGCTTGAAGAGGATGAAGAATGCCTTGATCCATTCAGTCCATCAGTGCGGATCACTCTAGACCTGAACTGCCTGACATTATCACCCGAGCCTGATTACTCAGTACTCAAGTATTCTGCTCGTAGTGCTCCATCTCGCTCCAATTCATTCTCCAGCACAAGCTCTCCTGTGTCCCTCTCCCCAACGGATAAAAGATCCGGATTGTTTGAGTTCAGACGACAAGATTCCAAGGCTACCTCACATGACATTGACGGGTAAGGACGCAGTTTTTGAAATTGCTATAGTTAATCCTATTCAGAGCGGAAATACTTACTTCGCAGCCTTTTGCGCATCTCTAGCCCTACCTACGGGCTAAGGCAATAACGCGGGCTGCAGTGGCGGAGAAAGCGGTGGACTGTGATATGGAAAGTGAGCAATGTCACTCGGTTGATTTATGACGATAAGTGACGAGAAAATGTTGCTGCTTATAAACAATTATTGGATGAGGTTTTTTTGTGATATCCAGGATAATCAAGTTCGAGGTAAGGGTTATCAGCCGAAGCTGAAGGCCTAGGCTAGCGCTGTTAACCCTTACCGAGACCTTGTTTATTCTGGATATCACAAAAACCGAATCTAATAATTGTTTTATTATACATTGAACGAAAAAAATGTAAGTCATGTTTTTGCTTCTTCACTGACGGGAAGCAACACAAGGCGCGCGAACTTGACGTGTTACCTATTAGAAATCATGCACTGCGGTTATACATTACAATAAAACTCGTGACCTTGAGTGTCCTCGAGCTGATCATTGTATAATATGCGGTTATGACGTCACGAACGCTGATTTCGAAAATTCACTGTATGCTTTCGGCCAATCAGAAAAGAGTTAGAGATTTCAATGTATAATAATCGGGAAAATTGGAGAGCATTGTTAAGGTCTTGATCACTAGCGATTTCTTAAAGAATAATCAAGCGAATATTAACGTTAAAAGCCGACGTTTCGGCATCATCGTGACACCATTCTCAAGGCATAGTGAATAAATAATGCGAAGATTTGATTTTTATAGTCTCTGCAAATTAGCATAATAATGACAAAAGATTACAAGTTCTTCAGTTAAATACCTTTGCGCGAATGGAATAATCTGTTTGCACGTTTAGGGAGGGTTTTAGTTTTCTTATAAAAAGTATCTCCTTAATGAAGCAATCAAATTTGTTTTTTTTTTAACCTAGTACATTTAGTAAGCACACGAAATTGTTCTGAAAGACAAGGTGGCACGTTTGAGTTGTGAGCGTTTACAAAAAGGGTAAAAATTGACGACGATTTTTTTTGTGTGTCCATCAACGCGTTCGTGGAGGTGGCCGTGAGTGTAACCAACATATCCTGCATCGCACACGTTACATTGGAATTTGTAGACTAAACATTGTTGGTTAACAACGGCTGGCTTGACTTCTCGAACTTTACTCTATTGGGATGGTTAAAGGGTCTGCGGTCTGCGGTCTGCGGTCTGCTAAGTCAGGTAGACAATAAGGTGTAAACTTCCAGTATTCCCCAAATAATAATGCAAGTGAAATTGAGTGAAAATTTATGGAAGATTGTCTTATTGTTTTTAATTTCCAGAATTGACAGTGTGGATCCTCTTCATCGTCTTCTTCATTCTCAGCGTCAAGCAATGGACATAACAATTGAAGCCATTCGCTGGCTTTTACAAGATGAAATAGTCTCTGAGCTTCGCCATATTGGACCAGTGAACAGATCAATGCTTGAAAAAGTCGAGCACCACGTGAAACAGTCTGAGGACCATCCCTCTTGCATTTCGCGTCACGTTCGCCTGCAGTTTGTGTTTGGCGCTGAACAAAGCTTAGAGCTGTTTGTGAAAGAATTCGAGAAGATTAACTTGCCGGAACATGTGTTGAACGAAACTGAGAAGTTTTACTATTTGACCAGTTATGTGGAGAAGCATGTTGCGGATGTGTCACCGTTTTCTCTGGAAGGAGGAGCTAGCGATCCTGGGAAGGAGCAGCAAAAATCTCTGCATGATCCTAATGGTGCAGCCACTCCAAAAGCTGTCACAGATTCTGAAGGAAAGGAAGAAACGACTGCTGTACCAGAGATGGAAAATACTCTTAAGTCAAACTCCGGACCTAATGAAGGGTTATTAGCTATATACGTAGAAAAACAGTCGGAAACTACTGAACGACATGAGAATAATTATTCGGACACTTCTATCGGATCACCAGCTGTCACTGTATCCTTACAAGAAGACCCCGTGGAAGATGAAGAGAAAACCCCACCCACTAATCATCCGCACCTTGGCCAGCTAGGTAAACAGAATCCAACACAAGAGGAAGCAGACAGTCCGGCTGCAGTCACCCCAGTCAAAGACTCTTCCTTTACCTCCTCCGGTGGCAGCACTCCGGTAGGGAAGCTGCTCATGGCTGCTGTAGACATCACCTCGGCTGACTCCAGTGACATGGCAGCAGAGGATGACGAGGGTAGTGCAGTAAGTCCGCTTACCCCGCGTCAAGAAGAACAGAGTGCTGGCGAGGTCGCTGAAGAATATTTGCAGTTTTGGCTTGTGATGAGAATATTCGATAATGAAGTAGCTATCTTCTTTCATCGAAGGTAAGTATGAAGCAAATTGTCGTCAACTAAAGCCAAAGTAGGAGATCTACTGTTTTTGAAATTTAAAACTGTGTTGTCTCTGTTCATCGTAGTCACTCTGTTGTCACTAGGTCATTTCCAGTTTGCACAAAGTCACTTTTCGAGGGCTAGTTTTTTTCTTCATGCTTAAAACCAGGTCTGAATCTACAAATGTAGATTTAAAGAAAGCCCTATATTGGGGTGAGAATTTTTTTGTATAATGCCTATGCTGCGTTGTTTCTCAGCTATCAGTGTGAATTGAAGCCCGTTTCTTAGGTACAAGTAAATGGTACAAAATAAATAGCATAACTAAATCACAAACATGAAAGCTCAGTCATTTTAGAGGTAAAAAAAAGAATTAACAAGTTCTTAGTTATTGGTTGTACCCCATCCAGTCCTTCTTACAAATTCTGCCTTCTTTTTCAATAATAAAGTTAAACCTTTTTCGATGAAGAATAGTGTATGTTTCCATGTTTTTTACTCAAAAGCGTTGTGAGTTTAAGCGCTTCAGTAACACTCCTTTTGTTGTTTCCAAACCCAGAGAATCAGATGATCCTAAATCGTTTTGCCCAACAAGAGCCAACGGTCTGGTGGAGTTGGTCACCAACGCTATTCATGAAAAATGCCGCATTGTTAATCAGGTTAGTAGTGCTTGAAGGATTAAATCATTGGCGTTATATATTTTGGGGTCTTACAAAATTACCTTGTAACCTTTACCTCTACCTTTACCTCCGAGGCTATCGGGCCAGAATTGTAAATATTTTAAGTTGCTTTTGCCTCTTAATTCCCAGAAGAGACTTGGATACAAAGAAAACAACACCAAATATAGACGTTTGTCCTGAAAGAGTATGATATATCGAACGCGGTCTATTGAAGCGATCCTGAAAATAGCAACTTACTTAGACAGATACAGATGCGAGACACGTTTGACAAAGTGGATTGCATTGCTTAACATTGCTTAAAGTGCAGTGCAGGTCCATACACTGCAGTGCATTTCAGTACAGTACATTATGTTGCATTTCATTTAATTGCAGTGTACTTTAGCTCAGTATAATTGCGATGGCTTTGCAGCTCAGCACGTTACAGTGCCTTGCTGTGGACTGCAGTTTAAGACATTTCAGTGTTGTGCAGTTCATTGGATTGCATGACATTGCAGTGCATCGGATTGCGTTACGTTTCAGTACGGTGTAGTGCATTGCATTACATGCATTGCAGTTCAGTAAAGTGCAGTGTATTGGATTGCGCAACATTGCATTGGAGTTTATAGCATTGCGGTGCTTTATCAATGCAATATAGTGCACTGTGGTACAGTCCGTGGCATTGCAGTTCCTGATAAGTGTCTGTTTCCCCGATTCACAGCGTATGTTGCTACACGACCTGTACGAGACCAAGATGTGCAATTCAATGTTGTTCCCAGAGTCAGATGAAGAGATCTGGAAGCACGAGGATGTTCAAATCTCTGTGTCACCTCTTGGAGTTCATATCAGCAAAGGCGACAGAAAAGGTAAGTTTATGCCGTTATTTAAAACGACGTTTACACAATGTCTGAGAAAGGCTCGGTTTACACCCGGTTTAAAAAGAATTCATACGCGGATCTCTGTTGAACCACATTTCACCAGAAAGAGAATAAAGACGAGAACAAGATAAAAGATGAAGTCACATTTACATTTAAACTCTAAGTATACTATACCACTGCGAAAGGTTAAAGAAAAAGTTCAATGTTCCGAACACTATCGTTCTGACGATCGTTCCAACCACTTGCTGTTTCCTTAGTAGCCTGGCCCGAAGCTTACTGCCAGGCCTCTAGCTAGTGTCCATACCCTAGAGCTTCAACTCGCGGAACTCCCCAGTAAATAGGCCGTAGTTGTATTCCCGGTATTTGACTGGAACTAGCTTGCAACCGAGGCTAATACGGGGATGTTGTTCAAATGCAAATGACATTAATCTCTTTTTAATGATATTCCCCCGCATGAGCCTGCATTCCAAGCTAGTTCCAGTCCAATATCGAGAATAATTTATGACATTAATCTCTTTTTAATGATATTCCCCCGCATGAGCCTGCATTCCAAGTTAGTTCCAGTCCAATATCGAGAATAATTTATGACATTAATCTCTCTTTAATGATATTCCACCACATGAGCCTCCATTGCATGCTAGTTCCAGTCCAATATCGAAAATATGACATAAATCTCTTTTTAATGATATTCCCCGCATGAGCCTGCATTCCAAGTTAGTTCCAGTCCAATATCGAGAATAATTTATGACATTAATCTCTCTTTAATGATGTTCCCCGCATGAGCCTCCATTGCATGCTAGTTCCAGTCCAATATCGAGAATATGACATAAATCTCTTTTTAATGATATTCCCCGCATGAGCCTCCATTGCATGCTAGTTCCAGTCCAATATCGAGAATATGACAATGTCAATATGGTCAGTACACAAGTTAATGATGAATTGTAAATCAAAAAGAAAGACGTTAATCCACAGATGAATAGCTCTTATCGCTGTTATCAGCGATTTGGCACGCAAACGAGGCTAGCTCCGTGAGCGGGCAAGATAAACCAAATTGCGCTCTGTGATTGGCTACCCGAGCGGGCAAGATGGAGCTATCCCGAAAGCCATAGAACTAGTAATAGTTCTCACTAAATCTGCCCCCGCTTCTATTTTATCTCTCAAATGCAAGGGTATAAAATTCTTATAAAATTCCACTGCGTATAAGGAAACTATTATTTATTGTATGAACTGAAAATTTATAATTTTTTGTAAACTATATCACTTATACTGTTCAAGTAACTTGAGCATCTTATCATAAATATGATCCAAAGAATCAACTAAGTTTATAACTAAACCAACACATTCTGTTTAACTCATTCTATCACATGATATTCTTTACATAATACTCTCGCGAAGTGCATTCTGGAATAAAATATCAAACCACTCTGTTGTTCTAGTTTGATACTGAAAACAACCATTTGTCTCGATATACGAGGACTCTACAAGCAAACTTATCTCGAAAGCAGAACAGAAATCGAGATTTTTTCCGAGATGTAGACAGAAGTATCGCGTTACAGTCGCCATATATGCAAATTAGTCAAGCTTTTTGTCCTCAACAAAAACGCCGCAAAACATTTACATTTGAATCCCTGCCAGTCAACCAAGCCGTCACATGGGCTCTACGCCACGTAAGATTACTGAGTAAAAATAATCGATTCAAAGAAACGTAATCTTTATACGCATGTTTACACGTGCGGTGTTTGGGTCGAGTCTGTCAACCCGTTGCTGTACCAAACTTCTGTACTTCTGTACCAAACAGTTCAGCCTGGTACTGCTGAATAACCTATGAATTCAAGATATGAAGAAATCACTGTGATGACAGATACCCGCCCTAAAATATATCAAATATCTTTCTCTCCTCCTCGTGCAGCATAGCCTGCGAGTAGGCTCACTTGTTTGGGTAGGGTATCATGGCCAAAGGCGACAAAGAACCGAGAACCATTCTTCTCGCCAGCTCGCGGTTGCAGCTCCCGCACCTTTGCCCGCGATACCCTACCCAAACAAGTGAGCCTGCTCGCAGGCTACGTGCAGCAAATAGTATCTTCCTCGATCTCCTTCTCGTGTTCGTGGTTGCAAGAATTACCCATGTAGCATTGCCTTGTGAGCTCAGCTGATTGAAAAATTAACCGGGAACACCGTGCGCGCCTAGTTTCTTCAAATCGGGATTGATTCGCATACTACACCAATATTTCACACATTCTTTATACGTCTACGCGGGGGAGACTATAATGCCTCCTCGGGTTTTGGCCTCTGGGCCAAAACCCTGCGGGGGCAATAAATCCTTTTTTGACTAAGCTTGTTCGGTTAAGGTGGTTGGTTATTGGGCCATAAACACGTAAAAAAGAACTTGGCCAATATTCAGCCATATTGACCTCACACTTGGTCAATAACCTATATGTATTGAACCTTGCGTCTCGTTTGTGTGCCTTTCTAAACAAAGGAATAATTGACAGCAGGTTCAACTCCAATAACAGCTATTGGAAATATTCATACTTTTTCTCTTAGGTCGTGTCACCAACAAGTTCGTTCAAGTCGAGTTCCTCTTTCAACCCGGTCATTTTGGTTGCAACAGTGTTTGGCACACCCATCTACCCGTGCATCAGCGGCTCTTTGACACATCGGGTCGGACCGGGATCTCCCGCGGGTTGAAGGCAATTAAGAGTGTGCTAGACAGGTTTGGAGTGAGCAACAGGAAAGACATGTTTGTTTACAAAGACAGCCAAGGATCTGTCTTTTATTTCAGGTAAGTAAATTACTAGAGCTTAAATTGTACTGCATGCGGTGGCGCGCCTAAAATATGAAATGACCAATCAGGATTCAGCAGGCGGGAAAAACTTCACTGTCCTGACGTCAATGTAAGTCAGGAAAGGCACTGAAATCAACCAACTTTCTCTTTTGAGATGGCAGTAAATATTCACGAAAAGGGAGTTACAATTCCCAAAACCCTATCAGGTTATAAAAAGTGAAAAATATAAAACTTTTTGTGTCTCCAAGCTTCTGATTTGGCGCCAAAAAGGGTCGCCTTCGTCCGGCATGGCAACTCGCTCGTAATCGAGTGTCGCCAAGTGGTATAATATTCAGTGTGTTATTTTTAACAAAATGTGCTGTTCCTCGTCAAATTAAACCCAGAATTCTCAAGTTAACTATTGCAAGAGGCCAAAACAACTTAAGAGCTGTCCTTGTTTTTGTTAGCTGCAAAGGAAAAGGTTATTATCGTGTCGTTTCGGTAGGACAGCTCAGTTTTGTTTGCTGCTCGTACTGCGCGCTTAGCCGCTGTATGCAAGGTAGTTCCTAACTGAAGGATTTAGTTGCGGTATTTACGAGCAGCTTTCTACTTGTGAGAAAAGTCAGAAAGTAAGCTTTCGCCATTCAAAAGTAAACTTTCCACTCTATTAATAATACAGTCAACTCTCGCCTTGTGGGCACCCCGCTTTTACGTACAGAGGCGAAATCCCTGGCCGAAACTGCAAAGAAGTGTATGGAAATGACTTCCGCTGGTACGGAATTGCGAACACCTGATTCGGTCCCAGAGTAATAATTTTATTGTTGTTCTCTCGTTACGATGAACAACTTCAACGTTTTGAATAATCTGATTATTCTCTAAGTATAGCAGTATATGTTATTTGTGGCTCTTCACAAGCACAAATTGGGTCATTTTCATTAGACCCTGCATGTTATTGCGGATTTTCCCTACTACGGACACCAACTGAAAGTCCCGAGGGTGTCCGCTACAACGAGACTGTAATACGAAGAATTCAAAGAACCCAGTCACAGTAGTTTAAGTTGTTTTAACCACGTACAAAATCACCTTCAAATTGCAGGAAACCTGAAAATAATAGTTTACTAAGGTAGAAAAACACCAAAGAGATAAAAATAATACCATAAAGGAACAAGGATGGTTAAGGATGAAGAAGATTAACATGGATTGCAAACGACTATCTTGAAAACTAAATCTAGGCTAAACTTTTCATGATCCGCAAACCGTGACGTGTAGCTCTTTTTAAGTTTTTTTTGTGAAACGTTTTTTAAGCTTGTAGCTTGGCACGATTTTAGAGTCAACCGATAGCTGGAATTGTCTGTGCAAGTTAACCTTCTTAAGGAAATCTACATCAAAATTATACTAACCTTCCTCAACTTTTGTTACAGTTAACTCTGAACTGCTATGGTGTTACATTATTCTTGTAAGTCGTTGAAAACATGCTCTCTTCAATCTTCTAGGTTGTTCGAGTCTCTTTGTTCAAGTGACTGCTCAAATCAGTTTCCGTCTGAGCTCCGTGCTCCAGACGATGATGATGACGAGGTTCGCTCAGGAATGTCTTCAGTGGCATCACTGGCCGGTTCAAGAACATCCTCGCAGTGGTCTCTTGTAAAGGGAGTGGTAGGCGAGCTGGATGAGGAGGTCATTGTAAGTCTAGTAAAGCTATTAATGAGAATTTTCGTGTCGTGCTGTCTATTATATTGTACAAGGTGGTTCTAACTTTTAAGTCTGGGGATGAAACCCTTATGTGTGACTATTCAAATGAAAGCTATTGAGCAGTACTTTTATGTGGTACTGTTTATTATGCTGTACAAGGTGGTTCTAACTTTTAAGTCTGTGGATGAAACCCTAGTGTGTGACCATTCAAATGAAAGCTATTGAGCAGTATTTTGGAACATTTCATTAATCTTTACAAGGTGGTTTTAACTTTCACTTTTGTGGATGCAACCATAGTATGCGACCATTTAAGTGAAAGCTATTGTGCTTTCATATGAGAGTGGTAAAATTAAAAAGAGCCCTTTTAGTGTTAAAATTAGAATATACCCTCTTCTCACAGGAATCCAAATTAAAGAGGCAATTTCCAGCTCCTGAACGGGACACAATCAGTGACAGCGGACGAAGCACTCACTCACTGCAACCCGTGATAGACAAAAGCATTGCACTTCATATATACGGCGTGGATGATCCCGGTCCAGAGATCACAGTGGAACTGGTCGAGGTTTTGCAGAACAGAATCAATGAAGCTATGTTAGAGGTGCTGTCTGTTCTTCTCTCCAGGAATCCAAACTGCAAACTGACCTACGCTGATGTTCGGGTTAGTGTTAAAGGGAGGGTTTCACGGATTGGCGCATTGACAAGCTGTAATATTAGCCAATTCAATTCACTACTTGCACAATACCATAATGCACCTCTTCAACCCCCCAAAAATTTTGCATACTTATTGTTTGCAATTTCTCCTGGGACATGAACATGTCCCAAGAGTAATCTAAAACAATGCCTATGCAGATTTTTGGGGGGTAAAAGAGGTGTATTATGGGATTTGTGCAAGTAGAGAATGCCATTGTTTATGAAACACTGAAAAGCCAGCTGATTCTTCGGTGGTCAGTCAAAACCCTGCGATAGAACTGATATTTTAAGTGTCCATTTACTGGAGCTTAAAAACAAAGTCTAGATCGTAAGCCCTCCAACTGTCCGTGGCCGGTAACGGGAATGAGTAAATGCAGAGTTCAAACGGGGTTTTATGAAGGCGCACGTTTACTTAGAAGAGCTGTCCGCTTACGAGAGTTAGCTTGCACCGTTGTATGATTCATTATCAACTGGTTTTTTTTCCGCAGTTTATACAACCTCAAGGACAAGCGCCCAAAACTACTCTCACCTTGGTCATCCCACCCATGGATGTGAATTTCCTGTGTCCGCTGACGTTTTATTTGCGTCAAAACTTGTCCCAGCTTCTGTTCTCCCCGCGGTACATGGACTCCGACCCCAGCCATCATTTTAAAGCTGTGAGTGGAAGAAAAACGGAAGCTACTGGTTGTGCTAATGGTGAAAGCTCCAGACTGCAACCAGAGATTTACTTGTACAACAGACCTCACTCATCTGGAGGAAAAGGTGGGAGATCAAGATATTGACCTCTTACTAACCCGATCGCGAGGGCTGTACTGGGGAATATTGGCCCAAAGTCTTGGCAGTACAAAAACAACCGGACCATGATTGTTTATTATTTTTTCCGGTTTTCGAAAACAAACAATACATGGCATAAAATCGAAACGGTCTTTACGGCAAGTTCCCGACCAAGAAAGAACCAATCGCAACGGTCGGATTTACCTCAAGACTACCTTTCCTGATAACAATTTGTTATATACGCCAACTTGTGGTGTCCTGAATGGCTTATACGAAAGGGCAACGTTGTTATCCTTGGTAAGGTTTACAAAAAAAACGTTTGGGGTCTGTTACGTGATGTCTTATACATAGGGGTAACTTTGGTGCTTTTCAGATATTCAGATTAACTCAGTTGTCTTTTTTCCTCAGAGTATGATTCCTAACTTACAATGTATTATTTAATTTCCCTTTCTTTTGGTTTTCTTTCCAGGTTTGGCCTGTATTTCTGTGTCTGTTCTTAACTCGCGTGGAGGCTACATCTACATTCCTTGTGGAAAGACAGTTTCTGTGTATGCTGGTGAATTAGACTATTTTGAACCATTGACTGAAGTGTTCTTGTGCACAGATGAACTTCAGTTAGGTAATCGACTTCTATTTTTTGTCAGAGAAACATCTGTTATTGCTTAGAATCCCGCCTGTGAGGAATCAACTGAACCTGCAGTTTGTCAGCGTAGACGTTGCTAAGCAACATGACGTCATGTCTCGGCACCACGCCGGTATGGTGACACTTTGCTTATTCATGCATTTTCGTCAACGCGGGACTTGACTTCGAAAGAAAAACCTCAAAATGTTTTTTCAAGTGTTTGAGGTTTATTGTGGACAATGCGCTTAGCTGCACCCAGCTAGCTCTCAGACATGCCACTTAAAGTGCACCTTACCCCAAAATATTTTTTCGCTTAAATAAATCTTTGCACCTGTTTGCACCTAATCTTGGCTTTTTACAGGCTGTAAAAGTTATGAAATCTGGCTATCATCTGTTGCACGACCGCGCAAGTAAGGGGTATGGGTCTATTCTTGGTTTGACGTCACAAACTTCTTTGCATGCATGTTTACAAAGACTTATTACGATGTAAATCTGTCTGTGATGTCAAACCAGGAATAGACCCATGCACCTTACTAGCTCGGTCGTGAAACAGGTGATGGCTATTTCTGATTTCGTAACTTTTACAGCCTACAAAAAATTCAAGATTTATTTTAAAAAGGCGCAGTGCGTTCGAACAGGTGCAAAGATTTCTTTAAGAGAAAAAAATGTTTTGGGGTTTGGTGCACTTTAAAGGAGGTCACTCCAAAAAGC
>JAHPZR010040232.1:15000-34376 GCA_019787425.1 Platygyra sinensis | reverse complement strand
CTCGTCATTTTCTTCCTTTCTTCTCAATTCAAGCAACTCAAATCCTTGTAGAAACCAAAAGCAGTTTATTCATCGTGGATGCACTTTGTTATATGAGCTAAAAGGCTAATATAAGCTGGATAGGTACGAGTAGGGCTGAGACTATTACAGGTTGAGGCGCGCCGTTTTGTTCTGAAATAAGGTATTCATTATGAAAGTCTCACGTAGGGTATATGTTTTGCACCCTGGCCTTGAATTTGGAAAGTTATTTAGATGAAAATTTGAAGCTTGTCTCAAACTACGTAAATGGAAGACACCACTGGTTACTGCTAAAGTCATGATGTATTGTAGACGTGTAGGTTGCACAAAATTTAAATGTAAGAAGTAGATTACTGCATTTTAAACCAAAGCTGAAAAGTTTCCTCGGTTTTAGGTAGAGAATTCGATAATTTGATAGTTATTGGCCATACCAGTGAATAAAATATCACGAGACACTGTAATCGATTTAAAAAGTCAACATATGCTTATCCCCATTCTGGAATCAGACATATTGCTAACTTATTCTACATCGGAATTGTATTTTACGAAAAGGAATAGCTCATTTTTTTTACCTATAATTGACTTCTAGCATCGCTCATCAATTTAAGTAAAACTGAATGAAACGAGAATTGTTGACATGGTCAGTATCCTTTAACGTAGCTCTTTAGTGAAGGCTACAATAAAAATCCAAATCTCAAATTGCATGTCGTAGTCCTTTGTGGTCTCGCAAATGATCGACGTCACAGCATAGCTACCATGAGACTGATAAGTAGTTGGTTTAGCCCTGTTTAAAGCTCGATGTACAAATCAGTCAATATAAGTTTCGCAATAATTTATCACGGTTGAGAAAAACAGACGTGTCATACGATTTTGAACTGAAGTGATGACGATACTAATAATAAAGCTGAGCACATCTATGACTTTTCATTTTCCCTAATCACCCTCAAATAATTAAAACTTTTTGATTGATATTCGTTAGTCATGTGTATATGTAGGCGTATCGATTATCCATGGTAAAAACTTGAATGTTCCATACTCCGAGCTAAAATTCTACACGAGACATGCTTTTCATAATTCGTCGAAATAAACATGCCTTAAATTCAAGGTTGTCACCCTAAATACTTCGAATATTAGATACGCAATGCCATGGAGGTTTTAAGAAGTCATAAAAATTAATAAGCGTTATAGGTAAGGTGATTTTTAAGTGTAGCGATATAAACCTGTGCATTAAGACACCGAATTTCAAAAGACCAAAACTGCCTTCATCTCAAGATATTTTACTTGATTGTTACCAGTGAACAAAAATGTGAGATTGATCGATTGTCCTCGACTCCTTCTTGATCTTAACAGAGTTTATAACTAAACTGATCCTGGAGGACTGAAAATAACTGCGTGCTATAATCGAAGTGGTGAATGGTAAGTGCCAGGCTTTGCGAGAATGCAAGAAAGGCTTTTTTGCGAACCCGAGGCATTTTGACACCGAAACTTCATAGTGTCAGTTAAATGCGACTTGGAGACGTTCAGGTTCTTAGACGTTTCAGACGTCATAAACAAATCGGCACTTCGAGACACATAGCAAAAATATCAAGAGTGTGAGACAGTTTGCGAAAAAAAATGCGGGACGAGAAGCACTTTACGCGCTAAAAATCGACACTGCGAGTTCGTGAGACTCAACGAAAATTTGAGGGAGACCCACGGTTTTTGAAGGACCATTTACCACTCCTAATAATGACAGAGTAACTCAACTTTTAAGACATACCTTGGATCATCAAAAGTGACAAAGAAAACACAATACATTTCACCAAACAAAGCTGGTGTCGATTCTTTAAACCGTCCATCCCTGCCTAGCCACAAACTCTCTCAGCTTGGTCGATCTCCCTTAGCTTTTATAATATCCTCTTCAATTTTTTAACGCCCTCAATTTTACAGGTTAAGACTGTAGGCGTTTCTTAATTCCACTAATAATTGGCGTATTCAGTCAACAGGAAGTGAAAGTGCTCGTAATTCTATCAGTGTGCATGCTGTTTTGCTGCTTAGCAGAATGACGAAGAACCCTACCGTATTTGTCCTACGTAAAAGTACGCTGCAATTTTGATGACATAACTGCAGGGGAATGTAGGGTAGCTTGGGGATTTCAGTAATGGATTGAGAACACCTCTCTTTCGTGTTTATTAAGTTGTCTTGTATTTGTTACCTAATGGAACAAATCTTGGCGGTAGCTTTATTTTGCAGATTGATTTTTCTGTGTGTTATCCAGGATGCAACTTGTGCGATTCGGACGATAAGGAAGATATTTCTGCACTTCTAACATTGACGTGACAAGTTCGATTTCTTCGAGATAAGATATTATTTTGGCAGCCGAAAAAAAACACGAAAACAGGCAAAACCACAAAATTTTGTGACTGATTAACCCCGTTTCATTCGTGATTATCTAGCTTTCTGGTTCATTGATAAATATTCTGGTAGAAAGTTCATCATTCATGCTGACCTAATGACGCAGAAAACAACAACAACTTTTTTCCTTGAAATTCCGTCTGCATGGATTTTCGGTGAGATGAACCTGATAATATTAAAAACTAACAAACGTCGAAGTGAGCCTACACACTGTTCTCATTCACACCATATAACGCAGCGCCGCGTTCTGTGTCTTTGTCCAAGGGGTACTCCCTTAAATGAGCGTTTTTGTCTGAAATCAAGTATAGTTTACGTCCTAAGGTCTTAAATTGGACATGCGTTTACACGGGGTCACTTCTGACACCATCAACATGGCCAAACTCACTCTCAAATTATGTCTGTTTACCACCGTGTACGTGCTGGAACGGCTTGTCACTCGCTCCAGGCACGTGCACGACAACATTCTCCCAGGCTCTCAGGTCTTAAACAGGGCATCAAAGTTTTGGTCTGAAATAGAGAAAAAATTGCCTTTTTGTTCTAAAATAGAATAAGGCATTCAAGAAGCTCACTGTACACCCATTTTCCTAGGAGTATAGTTTTCGTGCTACGGTCTTGAATTGGCCATGTTTTTAAACGAGGTCACTTCTTTATCATTATAATTGAGACCATCAACATGGCCAAACGCAATTTCAAATTATGTTTGTTTACCACCGTGTACGTGCTGGAACGGCTTGTCACTCGCTCCAGGCACGTGCACGACAACATTCTCCCGGGCTCTCAGGTCTTAAACAGGGCATCAAAGTTTTGGTCTGAAATAGAGAAAAAATTGCCTTTTTGTTCTAAAATAGAATAAGGCATTCAAGAAGCTCACTGTACACCCATTTTCCTAGGAGTATAGTTTACGTCCTACGGTCTTGAAATGGCCATGTTTTTAAACGAGGTCACTTCTTTATCATGACAATTAACATCATCAACATGGCCAAACTCAGTCTTTAATTATGTTTGTTTACCTCCGTGTACGTGCTGGAACTGCTTGTCACTCACTCCAGTTACGTGTTCGACACATTCTTCCGGGCTCTCAGGTCTTAAACAGGGCATCAAGGTTTTGGTTTGAAATAGAGTAAAAAATCGTCTTTTTTTTCTAAAATAGAATATGGCATTTAATAAGCTCACTGTACACCCATTTTCTTGGGAGTACCTCCAGGCCTTTGTACTCAGCATTGCTTAACTTCTATTCACGTCCGCGCATCATCAGCAAATAAGGAAACACGTTTTTTCCCGGCAACTCTGTGGTTTGTTCTGGAGATCGAGTTTGTTTTAAAACAGCGGCTTAAAGCAGTAACGTCACGAATATTCACTCATTTTAACTAGTTACCTTCAAATTGACTCAATTTACATCGCTTTGAATTTTCAGTTCAGATCATTAAAGTCTTTTAAGTATGTGAGAATTCGTTTCTTCAAATTGTCGCCGAATCAGGAGAAAAGCCACATCATGTGGCTTTTCTCCTGATTCGAACAAACTCGAGCTCCAGAACAAACCACAGAGTTTGCCGGGAAAAACGTGTTTCCTTATTTGTTGATGATGCGCGGGCTGAAAGTAGTTGCCGTTAAGAGTAATAGCTTTAAGGTAAACCTATTTGACTGGGAATCCTCTTTCACACTATTTGTTTCGCGATTAGTAAAAAAAAAGGTATTTTAGAGAAATCCACCCCCTTTGGTCACAGAGAAAATAAAGTTCTTTGCTATTTATAGACATAAAGAGAAGTTAATCCGACGAATACGAGCTCTATAAACCTTGAGCGAGTCGTCCATGAAAATAAATTTTGTTTGACCTCTAACAGTACAGGCCTGGTTATCTTAAGCAATCATGAGCTGATAACAACCACTTTATCGGTTTACCTTGACTGAAATGTTAACAGTCTCAGTTGTTGGTTTACAGGCATGGGCGAGGGAGACAAGACTAAACATAACCTTTCACCTTTCAAGTTGCTTTACCTGTTATCCAATTGTGTTTCGTGAGTACATAGCACACCAGCAGTATAAAGGTCTTAGCTTAGTTCCAAATCGCATTTGTGATCATGAAGACAGGCGGATTTAAATATTTCCTGTTTGCGCGCCTGAGTTGGTTCTTGAAACTCTGGGGGGTTAATTTGTGAAAATCCACTTTTTGTAGACCCGCTCGAGAAAGACCTAGAGTTACAAAACTCTGAATTATACTGATAGCAAGCATCTTAGAGGCAAGATACAGGAAAGTTTAGAGGAAGTGTTTCTTGCTTCGCAAGCAAGGAACTCTTTAATACTCAACAAGTATACCAGAACCTTCGTGGTAGCACCTTCACATTACCCTAACCTCTAGCCACTTGTAAATAACGGAAAACACCAACTACAATCAAAATGAACATCTTTGCCGAAAGCTAATTCTGATTTCTTTTTAATTGACCACGTAGTGCTCATTTTTCTAGAATTCTCTTGCACGCATCATTGCTTAGTTTTGACCAAGAAAGGAATCGTGAGGCCAAACTCAAAATATTTCCTGTTTATCTTTTTTTCGGCTTGTGAGCGGGCGGAATTCAACAAATCCCGCAATCTGATTGGTTCCTGGAGCGGGCGGAATTTCCTCATACGGACCGCTACAGCGGGCGGAATCCATCGAGCTGATCTATTTTCGTGAATGAATTAGCGATTATCGGCAATCTTTCGCCCTTTTTACACTTCCATAGACGATTAATCAAGGCAAACTGATCTCTATTCACCTTTAGATGGCAAGGAAAGTTACTGTAAGTAAATTCAATTGAAATTTTTTAAGTTTTAAGAGTTTGTTTGGCTGTTTGTTGCTCGGCGCTGCAATGGCGTGTAACCCTGTGTGTCTCTCTGTACAATTTTAAGTAAAAACTGAGTCAATTTCAGTCGCGTTTCCCTCTCTAATCGTTGCTGTATTTGAGAGAATTGCTGTGAAGTAATCTTAACGAATTTCCTCGCTATCTGCTACTCAATTAGGGTAGAAAGCCTAATTCAGGCGAGTGATTCGCAGTGATCGAAAACTGTTTTTGTAGTACAACTTCAAACTTTGCTCGAAATTTCACACCAGAAAAAACAATTTTGGAGACCTTACTGGGGAACTAAATGCACTAGCATAAAGTAGTTCGAAATAAGTCTGTTCTTTAATACATCTTTCTTCGTTTAGTATCCGCTGATTTATTCGCTCGTTCGCTCTTTAGATTTTTGCGAATGGTTTGTAGACGGCGCGTAAGCCGATTCAGTGGCAAAGTTGCGTAAACTTGTAAGCCAGTTTACGGCAAGAAAAAAAAGATAAAAATGTTATTGGCCGGCTTAGGGTCGGTCCGTATAGGGAAAACTGTGACCTCGGGCTTGAAAATGCTGCCCTCGGCCTGCGGCCTCGGGCAGCATTTTCAAGACCTCGGTCACAGTTTTTCCCTATACGGACCTCCCAGCCGGCCAATAACATATATTTAATCTTTTAAGATATTGGGGTAGATGAATAAACTGTCCACATAAAGCTAGCTAATTTGCCTTGTGAAGTATATTGAAAATAGTATGAAGTATATTCTTTTTTCTGTTATTCTGAGCTTTTTGTCAATATTAGAGTGTTTGCAGCACGTGGCCAAAGTGAATCAGGAACACGGAATGTGATCCTACCTTGTTAATGTATCAACGTTTAACACCTGAGCGAAACATAAGCGTCCCTTACGAACTGACCGAAGAACGTGCACCGAGGTCAAGGAATCACAAATTTTCAGATTTTTATAAAATAACATTTATTCTGTCATTGATAAAGACTAGAATGAGGACCCTAAGCTGCATGCGACTAATTAAACACTAGATTGGTGGTTCAGTCAAACGAAAGGTCGCACACAGTTGGACTGTCTGATCTAACAGTTGCTGGTCATCAGAACTTAATACTGATGCATTCAGATTCTGCTCGCGTCAAAAATTACGTAACAGGACGAACTGAAATAAACTATTCTATCCAGTCTGGACCATTCATCTCTCTGTTCGTACTCTAACCAAAATGGTTAAGAAATCTCTCAGGATGGAACATTTGACAAGCCAAGCGAAAATCGGTACAGTCCCAATATGACTGCATTCAAACCACTATAACAGACTGGCGATGATATTTGAACTCTAATACTGCACTAAACCTTTTTTTTCTTATCAGGATACTTTGGGGGCAAAATGGACATCTAAAGGAGATTTTAATACTAAAACGTTTAACATACAAAGGAATGAGTAAACAAAGATGAGTAAACATATAAACATGTATACACCTAATTGCAATAACGTTGTCATAGAAAAAAGCAAAGAGCAAAAAAGCCAAATAGGAATTAATTAGGGAAATTTAAATTTTTATCGTTCTCAGATACTGTACATGAATGAAAAATATAATGTAAATGAATGACATGAATAAAAAATGTATTTTTAATTCACATACAGTATCTAAGAACAATGGAAATTTAAATTTCCCTAATTAATTCCTATTTGGCGTTTTGCTTTTTGCTTTTTTCTGTGACAACGTTATTGCAATTAGGTGTACGCGAGTGCTGTATTGTCTTATTACCAGGCACGTGCCGTATTACTGTCTACAGTATGTTTGGATTCCGGTGAATTTTCAACGGTTATGTCAACAACGGAAGATCTAGACTGGTCAAAATTAATCCACTCGTGGGATGCAAGGTTCGAGCAATTTTTGCATTCCTCGCCTGTTATTATTTTCGATTCATGAAAGGTCAGCTAGTTTTGCAATTCAGAGCTTGATTGTGCAGGCATTATAATAAATTCTTCCTTGAAAGGGAAAAAAATTGAAGGAAATTTTTTTTCTCGGTGTCTTAAACTCTTTAGTGATTTGAATCAGTCATGCCATTATCATTAAATCATTGAATCGACCAGTGGGTAGGCAGACAGCCCACGTAGAACATACCAAGTGTCTGTACGTTACTGGACCTGTAAATGGATTGCATGGCTCAATTTCCCCCAAGAATGTTGAAACGAATCAGTTAGTGAGACGCTCCAAGTAGTCAGCTGTGTAGAAACTAGCTGTACATCGATTCACTTAAGTTCTCTTCTGTTTCCTCGATATCTCGATCTTTAGGCATTTCAAATGGTTGTTCTTTAATATTCTTCCGTGGTGTAGGTCGGTGGATGATTCACTTATCCACTTGACCTTTTACAAAAGGCGTACATTAGAGTACAAAAGGCAAGGGAGGGACAGAAAAATGTGACTAACTCGATACCGATACCACCGTATTTCCTGTTTACATATGGGGTTTAAGCTTTGGATTTTTCTCTACCCTCAGGAAACAATGTTGAGATCGATGGAGACAATCTACCAAGTGAGATTTTTCCGCTCTGTTTACCCTGACCCGATCCTCTTAACAAGTGGGTAGTTGAGTTAAATAAGAATTACAATCATGGAAGTATATGTTATTGCTAATCATAACAAAGAAAAAAGAAAATAGTTGACTGGAAGATGACTTCTGCTCAGGTTGTCGAAACGTCAGTCACCAACAACAATTCTTCTCAGAACTACCCTCACCAGGTCGATCACACAATACGAACTACTGAGGTCTACTGATACTCCTGGGTTCAGACCATTTACTATGAAAAGAGAGATTACAATCAAGCTGACTTTTTGGAAATTCTTATAGGCCTCGCATCGAGAAGTGGGTGGGGAGGGTTTGTGATATAAGGGATTTAATGCCTGCTGTTTTCGGATGATAAAAAAATGTTTTTTCAGGCACCAAAAAACCTCGGTTCGATTTTCGGAAAGGCAATAAGACCTAATTCCGAAAAATGAATAGACCTTACAGCGGTTACCAGTCACACGAGCCCTTCAGCGATTTTTTCCCAAGTTTTGGTGGACGTCAGCCAAATGTTTCCATGACAATAGTCGTGTTCATATCGTGTCAGTTTCACGGTCATTTTCGATCGTCGTTGGATCAGGTATCAGAGGTATAATCGCTCAGTTATTATATGACAAGGTAATTTGCAATTTCGCTGAGATGGAGGGTTATTATGTAGAGAAAACGTGGTCTGTCTTTAAATCACATGGCAGAAACACTCTGTGTGAGTGAAACGTTTGTGGAGAAGGCGGCGTTTCGATTGTACGACTGAAACAAAAGTAGAGCCGTAAGCGATCCGCCAAAGAGAAAGTCAAAGGAACGAAAGATATCAGGTAGCTGAAAAAGTTGGCCTCTGAAATGAGTCGCTTTATGTGGAGACTGAGTCAGTTTTTATCAGCTTGTAATGGATGCAGATTATTTTCGCCGTAGAAATTCTCGTCATTCGCCTTGCTAAACATAATCCATGCAGAGGTCTATCTTGACGAGTTTCAAGCTTGGTTCAGTTGGAATACCAGACAGGCAAATTATATGCAAAGCAAACCGTCAGCTGAACCATACGGCAAGTGGGATTGTCAGTAATAAAAGGCAATGAAAGCCGCAAGAGATTAGCAGTTAGATTTTTGTAGCTCATTCTAAAATAAATATTTGTTCTTGGCCGGCTGGGAGGTCCGTATAGGGAAAAACTGTGACCGAGGTCTTCAAAATGCTGCCCGAGGTCACAGTTTTACCTATACGGACCGACCCTAAGCCGGCCAATAACATTTTTATCTTTTTTTTTCTTGCCGTAAACTGGCTTACAAGTGCGTTTGTTTACGCAACTTTGCCATTGAATCGGCTTACGCGCCAATACAAGCCCATCGTAAAAAATAAAACGAGCGAAAACAACGAGTAAATCAGATACTATACGAAGAAAGATGTATTAAAGAACAGAATTATTTCGAGCTACTTTATGTTAGTGCATTTAGTTCTCTAGTTAAGGTCTCCAAAATTGTTTTCCAGGTGTGAATTTTTGTTCAAAGTTCGAAGTTGTACTACAAAAACAGTTTTTGTCGATCATTGCGAATCACTCGACTGAATTAGACTTTTCTACCGTAAATTGAGTAGCAGATAACGAGAAAATTCGTCAAGTGTACTTCACAACAATTCTCTGAAGTACAGCAACGATTACAGAGGGAAACTCGACTGAAATTGACTCAGTTTTTACTTAAAATTGTACAGAGAGACACACAGGATTACCCGCCATTACAGCGCCGAGCAACAAACAACCAAACAAACTCTAACAACTTAAAAAACTTCAGTTGAATTTACTTACAGTAACTTTCCTTGCCATTTAAAGGTGAATAGAGGTAAACTTGCGTTAATTAATCGTCTTTGGAAGTGAAAAAGGGCGAAAGATCGACGATAACCGCTAATTCATTCACGAAAATAGATCAACTCGATGGATTCCGCCCGCTGTAGCGGTCCGTATGAGAGAATTCCGCCCGCTCCAGGAATCAATCAGATTGCAGGATTTGTTGAATTCCGCCCGTTCACGAGCCGAAAAAAAGATAAAGGGTATTATTTATATTTAGTTCAGTCTTATGTTGTTGTCGTTGTACACTGTTTGTAAATTTGCAGCTCTTTAAAAACTTTGCCCGTGAGCGAGACGAACGAAAAGGCGCTTAAACAGGCGATTTTATGTTTCAACTTCTCAGTTTCTGTTTATCGACGAGTCAATTTAAGATGAAAGAGCAACTCGGATACTCTGAATTGACTTTGAAATAGTGGTTCTGGAAACTCCACTCGCCGTCATTGTCATGGATACATTTGATTGACGTCCACCAAAACGTAGTTTTCGAAATAAGAAAAAAATCGTCGAACGGCGCGTGTGACTGATAACCGCTGTAAAAGCTGCATCAGACTTTAAAGGTGAATCAGAATTATCTACCAGATAAATATCTTAAGGCGGGGGTACACCCGAAAGCCGTATTTTGGCTGGGTTTTATGTTTTTAATGCAAATATCTCGTTTACGTTTCAAGCAATCAAGAATCTCTATGCTCATTTCACATATCTATGTTTTGGGTCTTTTTGTAAATTTTTTGGTGATTTTTAGGTATATTTGGAGATAAATAGTTTTTCTCAAAGGATTAGTAAAATTTATGGAAATAGGAAATTTGGAAGATTTGGTGTTGTTTTAAAATTAGAGTTTGAAGTTAAAAATAGGTAGATACACTCCAAAGCTCTTTGCCTCCCTTTTGGGAGGCATTTCTTAGACTCGCACGAGGCATAGCGTCGTTTTGGCGCCAAGCTTGTTTTCGTCCTAAAACGCCATGCAATTGCTGTTTTCATTTGTTATCTTGACAGACGTGTTAAACTTGTGATTTTCTTCACACCTATTAGCTTGACGGTAGCTACAGCTTGAATGACCTTAAAAACTATCTCTTAACCTACAGACTCCTCTAAAAAAAGTCCCATATAGCCTTAAACAGTGTTTCAAAGCATTTGAATAGAATTAAAACCGATGTTGGTTGTCCCTGAATAGTAGCGATAAACTGACTGATAAAGGCAATGGAGGAGGCGGTTTGGTTATCAAGGGGGCCTAATGAAACAACAAGTACTTTACTTTCAACTTTAAAATACTATTCAGTGGCGGATCTAGGGGAGGAGCCCGGGTCCGCGCCACAGGCTATTGTATCGCAAAGTAGTAATTACAGTCAAACCAAGTGAAGCGTACCCCTCAAGATTGCATTAATGAACTGATCATTTGAAACTTGAACCCGCTAGTCGTTTCAATAATGCAATAATGAACTGATTATTCGAATATTGAACTCGCTTGTTCGATCCAATAATACGGCTAACGGGTTCCGTTTTCAAAAATCATTTCATTATTGCATTTTAGAAAAGACCAGTAGGTTTCAAACCTACTAGTCGCCGCAACAGTGAATTGATTTTTCGAAAACGGAACTCGTTAGCCGTATTCTTGGATCGAGCGAGCGAGTTCAATATTCGAATAATCAATTCATTAACGCATTCTTGAAACGACTAGCGGGTTCAAGTTTCAAATAATCAGTTCATTAATGCAATCTTGAGGGGTACGCTTCACTTAGTTTGACTGTAATTCTCCAATTTGATTTCAATCATCGATTGAACCATCCACGTCGATCTATGATAAATAACATCAAGGATGAAAAGTTTTTAAAAGAAACATTAAAAGCCTAATCTGATGAACGTGTGGCCAATAATCCCTCCTCCACAGAGACTGACAGCGGAAGCTTATAACCAGTGGGCTACGTTTGTAACGCTGGTACAACATATCATAGCATTATTTAAAGAATGAGAAACATTTCCGCGTTTTTATCGAGTTTTTGCCAACAAACACGAACGAAAGAAAAAAATCTTTCAACCGCTGTTTCCTTTTACACCACCACGTCAAAAGCTCGCGCTAATAGGCCTTATCACGGTTTTCGGCGCCATCTTGACGGGTAGGCAAAGCGGTCGAAAGCGGTCAATTTTCCAAAATTGAATTTTACGTAATTTATGAATATACTGAGCGGAAGATTGTATTTACCAAGTTTGTAAAATGCAACTTGGGTGGAACGCGCTCAATTACATTTGTCTGTAAAAATATGAAAAATTAGAAAAATTAACTGAGCGTCTTCTATCAAACCTACATTCTTGAAACTTGGTGAATACAATCTTTGCTGGCGAGCCCCAGCGAGGCAGCTGCCTATTCTTTATAATAGACGACTTGAAACTTGGTGAATACAATCTTTGCTGGCGAGCCCCAGCGAGGCAGCTGCCTATTCTTTATAATAGACAACAACAATCTTTATTATTTACACCTTTTCTTACAATTAGCGTTACATTTTTTAAAGGAATTTAGATCTATAAAGAGGGAGAAAGAAAATAGCTAAACATTACCATTTAAAGGTGTCTAGGGGCTAAGTAAACTTAAGTTTTCTAGTTAGCCCCTAGCTAGGGAAAGTTAATTAAACAGATTGTAGCAGATACAACAAAAACAACACAAAAACAACAACAGATACACACATTTAAAAGCTAAGACGAAAAAATAAGCACATATATAGGCAGTCGTTGGTATGATTTTATTTACTGGATTGAGTTTTGAGAAGAAATTCTTTTAATTTGCCAGGAAAGGTAAAAGTGTTAAGATTTTTCAAGCTAGTTGGAAGATCTTGCCAAAGGTCTTTATAATAGCGAGAAGAAGGCAAAATCTGTCGGATGTAAGATTGAAGACATGCGCAGTCGATTGTGCTTTTTATATCCGGGCATTCCGGGGTGCTTGTGAATGCACGTGGAAATATCGATCGATCTCGAGCAATAGTCCAGCTCGGCTAGAAATCAAGGCCACGATAAATGAGGTGAAATATGGATGTCTCTAGTTACTTGTGGAAGTATTCATGAAGGTCATGAATGGTTTAGTAATGACTCTCGAGGAAGACAAGAGATTTTTATGTGTTTGGCTGTTCTATAATGTGAGCAATTTTGCCGATTCGCGTATGGAGGTGCCAAGATATCGATCAAGTCCTACTTCATGAGATCATTTTTTTGTCTCAGTGTATTCAGCAGCAGTGAAGTGTTAGGCTAAATTACTTCCATTCGGAGTAAACTGCCGACTGCAGCTTGCTAGTGTCGGGAAGAAAAGAGAGGAAACTGTGAAGCCAACCTGCTTTAGCTTGCGTTATGTCGAAATCGAAACCACAGACAAATCATTCACAGTATTCTTCGCCCGTTGAGGCGTTAAATGTGATCGTCGACTCAAAATCTCAGCCCGTTGAGTTAAATAATTCGACCATTGGAATTACATGTGCCGTCGAGGCGAAAGAAAAGCTTGCAATCATGTTGTTCATTCTCGTTCCCAGAGCCTACGATCCTTCTGGCCTGTGGTTGGGATCGAGAGCTCTGGTTTGGTCCCGCGATTCACGGACTTCCCGTCAACTCTAGCAAATCTGGTTGGTTGAGAATGCGAAACGAATACTCTGCGCATGCTCAGAAAATCGGGTCCGACCAGAGCTCTCGATCCCAACCACAGGCCAGAAGGATCGTGGGCTCTGGGGACGAGAATGTCATGTTGTTCTGTGGATTTTGATTTCCTTGCTTTAATGCGATTTGATATGACCTTCGATGTCCCGTTGCGTGACGACCCAAGTTTCGGTAAACTCACAAATTCGTGTAATCAAAAACGTCTCATTTTCTCTTTTGCTGGTAACGTTTTAGCATAAAAGGCTAATTTTTAAAAAGAATACTGTGGAAATCCATCTACTTAAGGTTTCCTGGGTCTCTTAAACCAAGTTGTAGCTTTTGTTACATTCTTTTCTCAAGTGAAGAAAAATATTTTGGGGCTCTGTTGTTGTTTCACAAAATGCCTTTAAAACTTAACTAGCTACACCAACTCCTATTATACCGTTTATTTCAAATTACGCGTATTATCAGTATTTCCTTCAAGCTCTGACGCCAGCACTAACTTTCACATTGAACTCCTAGTCTACTTAGTATTTTAACGTTGTGATTCATTAATTGTGTAAACTGATTCAATTTTGAAAAAAGTGATTTGCCATCGGATTCCCATACAAACACTGTAATTACCGCTTTGCCTACCCGTCAAGATGGCGCCGAAACCCGTGATAAGGCCTATTCTGTGCTGCTATCGAGTAATAGATTTGCTCACCGTCATTGCGCGCTTTTTTATAGGGTGTCTTCTAAAATGCTTTACTTGTGCGATATAAAGAATCTTAAGGGCTTCGCCAACAACCATTTTTTACTGAGAGTTACAGAAAAAAACATGGCATTACTTAGGTTGTGGATCCGATCGTTGAAATTCTAACCAAAGAGAGTTATCTCGCCTACTCCGGTTTTATTAACGCATTTTGGGGCAACTTTAATTCTTTGAAAAGGATTGATCTAAGTTGTGTTAATTTTTATGGATAAGACTTCATTCTTGGCAAAACATTCTTTTGCAGCCGGAAAAGGAAACATTTTGTTTGTCTCGATTTCTTTCCAATAGCAGGTTAACTGAAGGCATTGGAACGGAAACATGTTTGCTAATTCAAACTGTGCTTTCAGTGGGTTTGTTTTGATGGTATCCTACCTAAGCTTTAATAATTTACTGAATACGTGGGTACGTGATAATGATATATTTTGAAGTCACCCGCAGTAGCAATTATACTTGCTGTTTCATTAAATATTTTGGGTAAATTTTTTTAATTTAAAGAAACCGGCACTTTTGTTTTCGACCATCAGGATATTGATCACCTTTCAGGTACTTGAGGTATATCATTACAAACGTGCTTCAGATGATCCTTGTAGAGAGAACTTGTGAGGCTGAATTACTTTCGGCGCCTAAGGGCCTGTTTACATGGAGGGTGCCCGGCTAACCGAGCTCAATGCTAACTTTTCATACGTTTCTTTAGAAAACGCATTGAAGCGTTTACATGATAGACAGGGTAGCCCGCCTACCCGGGGCACGTTGTCTACTTGCCAGGGGCACCCGGCTACGCGGAATAGCTTTTTACCATGTAAACGCTGGGTTCGTGCCGAGCTATCCCGGCTAGCCGAGGTGAAATAAAACCGCGTAAACATGACGGCGCGAGGTGAATTTTTTCGTAGTTACCGTTTGCCAGTGTTATCTGCCCAAGAGACTGGCAGTCAATCTGAAGAGATTAACCCTTCTAGCCGGAGAGTTCGGCTAGCCGGGGCACCCTCCCTCCTTGTTAACAGGCGCTAATTGCTTTCCGTGTCTCTCAGAACCTGAGAGACACAGTAAATCATGAAGAACCGTTTTGAGAAAGGTTGCGCAACAATAAGTTAAAAGCTTGGAATAAGAGGAATTTGAAATTAATCAGCTAGACGAGAACTTTATCATCCGGCATGCAGGGGGTACAACATAACGAAGCGAAGCATTCTTACGCGAACTGGGACGACAGAGCTCTTAGTTATACTTGCTTAGTAAGGGACTGGTGCGAATAGAGCGATTGCATTTACGTGTCCAGAAGTCGTGCAATTTATTGGAACAAAAGGAAGTGTTCACATAAGAAAAGAGTTGAACTCCCACAGGATTGGTTTCGAACACCAATATGGCTGCCATGACGTCAAGTGCATAAGCTCTATAGTACTCACATCTTGAGTGATGATCGGAAAGCTTCGCTTCCGGAATCGTCGCCCTTCGGGCGCCGACCATTTAAGCGGATAGGATTTCAACCGACGGGATTTGAATTAACAACAGATCGATTCGCGCTACAATTGTATGGTGAATTTGAACCGACGCCATTTGAATTAACAACAGATCGATTCGCGCTACAATTGTACGGTGAATTTAACTAGAAATACGGTCAAATAAGACTCCTCTGCTCCCTGTGGACGATGCAGCTAACTTCTACACACTAGTAGTCAATTTGCTTGTGATATCTCTCGTAATATTTTCTCTTCCCAATCTTTTTTCTTCTTGTGTTTGTCGAAGTCTAGCATACGCTTCTTTCTCAAAGCGGCAGGTAATTTCTTTTTCTTCAAGGTCTTGATCATCACGACAATTAGTGACGAATCTCCTTTATTCAATCCCCTCTGAACAGCCACGACGTGCAACTCCTCTCGACAAACGTTGCTAGCAGGTAATTCTCAGACAAAACAATCAACACCTGACGGCTCTAGTGCCGTTCCGCACACTGTGGGCCATGTTCTGGACGATGAGCCTTGCAATTTCAAGGTTCCGGCTGTGGATGCTGTAGTCAATCGAGTGCTTCTCAAGAATTGAGATGAGATTTTCAGTGACCCAACCAAAGTCCTTTGAACTGTAGCTGATAAAGAGTCGGTTTAAGAGATCCTCATCAAGGAGGCCAGCTACCAAGGATAGAAACAAAATGAGAATAACAAGTAAAACTAAGGCTCATGTCTTCAGATCTGGCATGCAGATTGCGTGGACAACTGAATAAGAAGATGAACCGGCTTCACAAGCATTTAGTGGCCTAAAGATGGCCGCAATCGGGAAGATTGAAGCTAAATTATGACTGCTTATGACAAGATTCGTAAAAACTTGGTACTGCTAAAAGATAGTTTATTAGAGCTATAATTAATAAGGGTTACATAAGCAATAAACTCGTTTGAAATTTATTAGGTATCATAATGAAGCTTAAGGACGTTCGCGCGAAATTTTTCCAGTCGATAGAATTTTTTTAAATTTTACTGCAGGCAGATAATGAGTTACTTGTGCCAGAAATGCAAAAAAATTGGGGGTCACCGTTTTCGTTTCAGAGATAAAGCGTGTGGTAAACTATACTGATTTCGAAAAATTGTCGCGTATCATTGAGCACGGTCTACAGGGGTTTATAGTTAATAATATCGAAGGTGGGTCAACGGAGGCAAACGGTCTTAGTCACATTTTGTAGAAGTGGGTCTGTTGCGTAAATAATTCCTAATTTTACTTACTTCTTCACACAATTTAACACTTTAAGAGGCATTTGAGTCCACCGCACAGATGCACGAAGAGCTACTAAAACCGGAATTCGATGGCGCATTTTGCCAAAAATTTAAACTTCTAGTCGATAGATTTTTTTCATTTTTTCCCTAAACGTAGAAAATCAGTTGGGAAAATGATCCATCGAAAGAAAAAATGGGGTCACCGAACGTCCAAGATCGTTAAATCCAGTCAAAGCTCTAGCAATGGCCATTTGCCTTATCATTTGCTTATTTTATGACTTAGCGCGGGCGCTCATGGATGACGTGGCATGTGAATATGCGTGCGCAGTAAGGATGCGCAGAAACAATTAGCGCGAACGTCCTTAAAAGCTTCTGGTTAACGTCGCCTAAGCACATCATTGCTAAATTAGTTAAAACAAAGCTTCAAATCCGTACCACTATCGGTGGTCCCTCGAATTGGTACATTTGAGTGCTCTGGCCCATGGACTATATGTTTGTGGTTTGTATGGTAGGCAGGTAGCAAGCTTTGTTTTAACTAATTTAGCAATGATGTGCTTAGGCGACGTTAACCAGAAGCTTTTAAGGACGTTCGCGCTAATTGTTTCTGCGCATCCTTACTGCGCACGCATATTCACATGCCACGTCATCCATGAGCGCCCGCGCTAAGTCATAAAATAAGCAAATGATAAGGCAAATGGCCATTGCTAGAGCTTTGACTGGATTTAACGATCTTGGACGTTCGGTGACCCCATTTTTTCTTTCGATGGATCATTTTCCCAACTGATTTTCTACGTTTAGGGAAAAAATGAAAAAAATCTATCGACTAGAAGTTTAAATTTTTGGCAAAATGCGCCATCGAATTCCGGTTTTAGTAGCTCTTCGTGCATCTGTGCGGTGGACTCAAATGCCTCTTAAAGTGTTAAATTGTGTGAAGAAGTAAGTAAAATTAGGAATTATTTACGCAACAGACCCACTTCTACAAAATGTGACTAAGACCGTTTGCCTCCGTTGACCCACCTTCGATATTATTAACTATAAACCCCTGTAGACCGTGCTCAATGATACGCGACAATTTTTCGAAATCAGTATAGTTTACCACACGCTTTATCTCTGAAACGAAAACGGTGACCCCCAATTTTTTTGCATTTCTGGCACAAGTAACTCATTATCTGCCTGCAGTAAAATTTAAAAAAATTCTATCGACTGGAAAAATTTCGCGCGAACGTCCTTAAGCTTCATTATGATACCTAATAAATTTCAAACGAGTTTATTGCTTATGTAACCCTTATTAATTATAGCTCTAATAAACTATCTTTTAGCAGTACCAAGTTTTTACGAATCTTGTCATAAGCAGTCATAATTTAGCTTCAATCTTCCCGATTGCGGCCATCTTTAGGCCACTAAATGCTTGTGAAGCCGGTTCATCTTCTTATTCAGTTGTCCACGCAATCTGCATGCCAGATCTGAAGACATGAGCCTTAGTTTTACTTGTTATTCTCATTTTGTTTCTATCCTTGGTAGCTGGCCTCCTTGATGAGGATCTCTTAAACCGACTCTTTATCAGCTACAGTTCAAAGGACTTTGGTTGGGTCACTGAAAATCTCATCTCAATTCTTGAGAAGCACTCGATTGACTACAGCATCCACAGCCGGAACCTTGAAATTGCAAGGCTCATCGTCCAGAACATGGCCCACAGTGTGCGGAACGGCACTAGAGCCGTCAGGTGTTGATTGTTTTGTCTGAGAATTACCTGCTAGCAACGTTTGTCGAGAGGAGTTGCACGTCGTGGCTGTTCAGAGGGGATTGAATAAAGGAGATTCGTCACTAATTGTCGTGATGATCAAGACCTTGAAGAAAAAGAAATTACCTGCCGCTTTGAGAAAGAAGCGTATGCTAGACTTCGACAAACACAAGAAGAAAAAAGATTGGGAAGAGAAAATATTACGAGAGATATCACAAGCAAATTGACTACTAGTGTGTAGAAGTTAGCTGCATCGTCCACAGGGAGCAGAGGAGTCTTATTTGACCGTATTTCTAGTTAAATTCACCGTACAATTGTAGCGCGAATCGATCTGTTGTTAATTCAAATGGCGTCGGTTCAAATTCACCATACAATTGTAGCGCGAATCGATCTGTTGTTAATTCAAATCCCGTCGGTTGAAATCCTATCCGCTTAAATGGTCGGCGCCCGAAGGGCGACGATTCCGGAAGCGAAGCTTTCCGATCATCACTCAAGATGTGAGTACTATAGAGCTTATGCACTTGACGTCATGGCAGCCATATTGGTGTTCGAAACCAATCCTGTGGGAGTTCAACTCTTTTCTTATGTGAACACTTCCTTTTGTTCCAATAAATTGCACGACTTCTGGACACGTAAATGCAATCGCTCTATTCGCACCAGTCCCTTACTAAGCAAGTATAACTAAGAGCTCTGTCGTCCCAGTTCGCGTAAGAATGCTTCGCTTCGTTATGTTGTACCCCCTGCATGCCGGATGATAAAGTTCTCGTCTAGCTGATTAATTTCAAATTCCTCTTATTCCAAGCTTTTAACTTATTGTTGCGCAACCTTTCTCAAAACGGTTCTTCATGATTTACTGTGTCTCTCAGGTTCTGAGAGACACGGAAAGCAATTAGCGCCTGTTAACAAGGAGGGAGGGTGCCCCGGCTAGCCGAACTCTCCGGCTAGAAGGGGTTAATCT